>CM031943.1:38415966-38575966 GCA_018749465.1 Paracanthobrama guichenoti
AGTGGCCAGGGGGGCCCTAAGCAGCCGCTTAGTTCGCTTATGCCTTGGGCTGGCTCTGAGTGTACAGCCGATGTTCAAGTGAACTATATTAGTGGACCAAAGTAGGGAATACATAGATCAGGCATAACATTATGACATGGGGGAAAGTTACTTTGAAAAGTAATGCATTACATTACTTTTGCGTTACTTTTTCTCAGCTGGGCTTGTTTGTTTTTGTTTTTATATTTACATTTTTGTGAAAATGTAAAGACCTGTTAACACCAAAATTAAAATAATACGCCTCAGGCTGAGGTAAAAATGCAAATTCACACCTGTACAGTAGAGGGCGCAGCTCAAACAAACCTTTCAGCAGTGCTTCCATTCTGGATAATGGAATAATCGGACACAGGGGAAAAAATGTTTAAAACTTACTTTACCAATAAAAAAAAAAATAAATAAATAAAAAAGTAAAGTAATTTTTGCTCATGGTTTACCTAAATCATCGAAGGTCAGCAGCAAGACATTGGTCAATACATTTTAGATCAAATGCTAAATATTTGGTTTGTTTGGTTTGCATAGTATTCTGATTGCGCATTTGACTGATTTTATTCATTTTGAGGAATAGTGAATCTTTTTGTGTAAGTGAGATTAGTAAATGCATGCTCACATTTAGTCTAGAACTACAATAACCATCATGTTTACACACAACTCTTCTCCACTTGCTCACAATTTTTCTCAAAATGGGGACAGGGGAGTTATCAGTCAATGAATTTGAAAAAGTAACTTGCATTCCTTTTTTGAAAAAGTAACTCAGAATATTTTGTTGTAAATTTTAAAAGTAATGCGTTACTTTACTAGTTACTTGAAAGACTCAAGTTGCTTGTAATGCGTTACCCCCAACACTGATTATGATCACCTTTCTAATACTGTTTTGTTCCCCCTTTTGCTCCCAAAACAAAATGATGCACTGTATTCTGACACCGTTCTATCAGAACCAGCATTAACTTCTTGAGCAATTTGAGCTCCAGTAGCTCGTCTGTTTGATCAGATCACACAGGCCAGCCTTCCTGGCTGATGCACGTGCATCAATGAGCTTTGGCCACCCATGACCCTGTCGCCTGTTCACCACTGTTCCTGCCTTGGAGCACTTTTGATAGATACTGACCACTGCAGACCGGGAACCAGTCGTCTAGCCATCACAATTTGGCCCTTTTCCTGCTTCTAACACATCACATCAACACATCAAAAAGTTCACTTGCTGCCTAATATATCCCACCCACTAACAGGGAATAGTGTTTAAGTGACCCCTAGTGATGAGAGAAACAAAGCTTTTCGAAGCTTTGAATCAGCTGACCGATTGCTTCGCAAAACGAATCACTGTTTCGAAACATTCGCTGCCGACGCCCGCTGGTCAGAACAGTGTATTTGCAACAAAAACTCAGACCAAACATTCATAAAAAACACCTTTTACAAACCCATTGCAAATGTTTTATTGAAAGTAAAATCTAATCATCTAAGATTAAACATCAAGTGTCTATGTGTTCTTTTATACATTTATGTGAGGCTATATTATAGGCTATGTGTTCTTTTATACATTTCCAGGGCTTGTTTTGTTTGTTCCATTGATAGCATATCCACGCATGTATAAAACTGATCAGAGATCAGGTAAAACGCATAGACACTTGTTTAATGTTTCGCCACTGGGGAGCGATCACAGTGAATCTGCATGATTCATGGGCTCACAGGGATCATCGTCCCCCAGCGGTGAACCGCTGAAATTTCGAAACGTTCTGAAACAGTTATGACCTAACGAAGCCTAGTTTACTGAAATCACGTGACTTTGGCAGCTGGATGCACGCTCTGAACCACTGGTTTGAAACAAAAGATTTCGAAGCTTCATGAAGCAGTGTTTTGAAATCACCCATCACTAGCGACCCCTACTGGCTGCTAAAGAAAGGCCTCTGAAGACATTATTAATAACAAGATAAAAAAAATAAATAAAAAAAAACACACCAGTAGGGTGGATAAAGCAGGAGGCCATGCCGAAGACGACATACTTATAAAATATATCAAAAAAAAAAAAAATAAAAAAATATATATATATATATATATATATATATATATATATATATATATATATATACTGTTATACCCAATATTTGTGTGTGCAGAGTATTTTAATGAATATTAGATTGTAGCTTATTTGCTTTTTATGCGTATGGGAAAATCTTGTCATTAGCTTAGCAACATGCTAAATGCAAACCTCTATTTAAATCAATAAAAACAGTTGTCATATTAAAATGTACTGCTGTTTACCAAATGCTTTTTGTGCATATCAGAGTACTTTGCTGTAAACTTATCAGCTTATTCATGCTTATTAGAATATCCTGTCATTAGCTTAGCAACATGCAATCATGAAATCAATCAAAAAAGTTATGTAAAAAAACAAAAAAAAACAAAACAATGTGCGTTGTGTATCTTTATGCATATTAAGAGTGTTTTGTTGTAAGTTTATTTATGCATTAAAAATTTACTGTATAGACCTACGGAGCCCCTAAAGGGACATGGTGATGAAAAAGATATGATATGGGAGGAAAAAATATTTCAATGCTTTTGCTCACAAAGCCTTTGTGTTCCCCTAGAAATTTTGCGCTTGCAAATAACTCAAAGGTTTAGTGGGTGAAAGCAAAGTTTCTCAGGGAACGCATAAAACATTTGCAAGAGAATGCAAAAGCATTGACATATAGGCAAATTGTTCTTCCCATCTCATATTTATCACCATGTCCCTTTAGGGGCTCCGTAGTACGTGACCCTGGACCACAAAACCAGTCATAAGGGTTAATTCTTTTGAAATATTTGAATGAATAAGCTTTCCACTGATATATGGTTTGTTAGGACAGGACAATATTTGGCCAACTATTTGAAAATCTGGAATCTGAGGGTGTAAAAAATCTAAATATTGAGAAAATCACCTTTAAAGTTATCCAAATTAAGTCCTTAGCAATGCATATTACTATTAATAATACATTTGTGATATATTTACAGTAGGAAATTAGAAAATTTACTAAATATCTTCATGGAACATGATCTTTACTTAATAGCCTAATGATTTTGGCATAAGAGAAAAATAAATTGCTAATTTTGACCTGTACAATGTATTGTATGACTGGTTATGACGGTCCAGGGTTTTGTGGTGCAGGGTTACAGTTGTGTGTGCTATGTATTTTTTTTTATTAGAGAACATCCTGTCATTGGCTTAGCAACATGCTAATGATAAACTCTATTGAAACCAATAAAAATAGTTCAGTCTTATTTTTTTTTATTAAAAGGTTCTTTATGCAATATTTGCTCTGTGTATTTTTATGCTTAACACTTGTTAAGCTTACCAACATGCACAGCTGTGCACATTATGTGAGGATGTAAAAAATACCATTTATATGATGCAAAGAGCTGCTGCTTATTCAGAGCGTTCCAAATCGGTTACTGGGGTTTCGTTTCAGTTAGATGCTGCTTATGTAGGAAGTTGACAGCAAGTCAGCTCACTAGGTTTTGGAATAGAGCCAGTGTGGTTTTATGTCAAAAATGGCTTAGAAACAATTACAGAGTATTGTACAGTGTCATATTATACACAGCAGCCTACAGCACCTGCACACTAAAAAACACTACATCTGAGAGCGACACCAACAAACAGAGAGAGAGCGACAGAGGACTAGAGAGGCAAATAGAGATTGTGTTTGTGTGTGGATTTGTGTTTAGTGCAGAATCAAACAGAAACTTTTCCATGACAATAACAGACTTTATTTTATTCCAGAAGGCATACTGACTTTAGTGCACTGCTTACAGCAGCTGACCAGCACCAAGAGAGCTGAATAAACACGAGGAAATGCGTTCTATCAAGAGGCGATGATGGGTGAAGAGGGTCCTCGGAGGATTCTGGTGGGCATCAGGACTGCTGTTCTAGGGCTTGAAGTGTCATCCTGTTGTGCTGCTTTAAACTGAAGCCCCCTCCAGTGAACCTGGGGCCGTCCGGGCGCTGAGGCTGAATCACAGGCTGTCCTGCTGTGGCGACACTTCGCTCCTTCTCCCTGCAGAGATGACAGAGAGCAAGACACACGGTTAGGGGTCACACACACAGGAAGTGTTCTTGAGATCTGTCTGAATTTGTCTATTTACACATGCATCAGACGGTCATGTTTTCAAGTTGCGTGTGTTTTATCAGTGTTTTGCTCAGTTAGGGTCGCATTGTACCACTTGCTAAGCATAGCTACATTTTGAAACAAATATTTTGAAATGTAGTGCATGCATATATTATAAATAAATGAATCATTTTGATTGTTTCTAACCTCAGAATGAGTGTTTCTGTTAATAGCTTTGGATAAAACCCATCTCCTAATTAACAGCTGGCTAGTTTTTTTCTTCATACTTTTAAATCTGAACATAATATTTAATATTTTTCATTCCTATTAAAGGGTTAGTTCACCCAAAAATGAAAATTACCCCATGATTTATTCACCCTCAAGCCATCCTAGGTGCATATGACTTTCTTCTTTCAGACGAATACAATTGGAGTTATATTAAAAAAAGTGCATCCATCCATTATAAACGTATTTTTGGGTGAACTAAGTCTTTAAGTAGGGATATGACGAGATCTCGTGGCACAGATCTCGTGATGATATTTCTCGTTGAGGTGAAAGGTGTCTCGTGATCAGCATGATGGAGTTTTGGAGACAGTGCTTGCATTTATGTCTCATACTCAGAAAGTAGAACTGAAGTGATATTCGTTCCAAGACAGGGCTGTCTCAATTCCTCAATTAAATCTGAGTGCTCGATTAAAAAAAAAAAAAAATCCTTGATTGCAATTTATCCGTGTCATTTATCCAGCAAAATACCGGAAGGGGCGCATTCCACAGACGAGAATCAATGGGCCGCATTATTAGACCGCTTTCTAATGGGGCGTTCACACCAGACGCGAGTGAAGCGAATAAATCGTTGGACGCTTGAACATTTTGAGTTTACTCACTTCATTCGCTTCACAACAGACGCAAATTCGCGTCATGGGAGGGGCTTCTGCCAGGCGGCTCATCTCATTGTGAAATGGCTGACATGGACTGTTTTAAAATACAGCGAATAAGCGAAGGAGAGGCTTTAACTAGCTTGTAGTCTCAATAGGGTGATTGGGGCACTTTTTCCAAGTCATCTCAATGGCAAAAAGTGTCCCAATCACCCAATGTATAGCTCAAATTGAGTAAAGAGCGTTTTTTACAACTTACCAGATTGTCCGACCTCCTCACTCACTTTCTTCCAAGCAAGATAATTTTCAACATATGATTTTGTCCTCATTGTTGTCATTACTAGAGCAAGCTCCTGACTGGTTAACGCGGCACGAATATCCACCAAAGTTCAGATTTTTCAACTTGCGTGTTTTGGGCGTCAACCGCTCAATAGCGTCATTCGCATGAATCACGTCTTTCGCATCTTTAAATTGACTTAACATGTAAATCATTTGCGCTATCGCTTCATTCGCATCTGGTGTGAACGCACCATAAAGCCATGTTCACACCGCAGCGATTTTGTCGCTGCATGCCACCAGCGCCAGAGATTCATGTCGCTAGTAGGCGTTCCCACTACGGGTTGCCTATATACGTCATTAGCAGATATTACTTGATTTCCCCACAATGCCAGACACGTTTTTCCATGCATGATTTTTTTTTAAATGTGTCTCTGTATGTACACAGAGACATATCGTAAAGAACAGGGAATTTGCTAACAGCTAAAATCAACTTCTCCTCCATCTTGACACGTGTCGCAGGAGCAGTACAGCACTCCACTGACTTCACTCCTATTGGTTGTCGCTCGCGAAAATTTCAGAACTTTTGTCACGTGTCTTGCGACGCTTGACACGCCCACATTCTGTCGCCAACGGTCACTGTCGCTCGTGTCGCCGGAAGTTGCCAGCGCTCCATTGAAATGAATGAGATCGGCAGTGTGAACGGGGCTTAAGGCTACCGCCGCTGCACGATATATTGAAACCATTTTAAATAGTGTTTTTGTGAAATCACAAAGGTCGCAATTCAATTAAATAAATAAATGTGCTGCGGCTTTCGAAGTGATTTGTTGTTCATCTCGATTTCAAAATAAGAGTTTAAACCCTCGTTCTGAGTTTGCATGTTTTGATGCCCACATATTCAAGAAATGAAAGTGGCTGTAGCATTTCCATCGTGAAGAAGTGGCCAAATATTAAAGATTAAGTGGACACTTGAATTAAATGTTGTTTGGCCAATTTTAAGGATTTGATCTTTCTTTATCAAGGATTGAATCATGCTGATTTCTTAAAAATAGTGTTAAAACTGTAGTTCTTATGAACCCAATATCGTCTCGTGAGCTAAGTGTATCTCCACACCCTGATATTAAGATTTATATATATATATATATATATATATATATATATATATATATATATATGCTTACCAAGGCTGCCTTTATTTGAAGATGCAGTAATCACAGTAATATTTTAATATATTATTACAATTTAAAATAAATGTTTTCTATTGTAATATAATTTAAAAAGTAATTTATTCCTGTGATGCAAAGCTGAATTTTCAGCATTATTACTCCAGTCTCAGTATCACATGATCCTTCAGAAATCATTCTAACATGTATGTAATATGTAATATCAATGTTGTTTTGCTGCTTAATTTTTATTTATTTTTTATTTAATTTTTTTCATATGAAGCAAAAAAACTAAGACAAAAAAATGTTATACACACATATGCATTTTAGGTTTAAAACAGTATAAAATGAACTCTTTTAAGTTAAAATTTCCACAAAATTTTCAGGGTCCCCAGAATACTTTGTTGTGTGAATATCTGAACATTGAAAAAGAAGGAACAGATCCTCTGCTTTTATTCTAGCTTAATGCATTCTTTTTTAATCAACACTTGAATGTGGGTAATTTTCATTAAAAACAACATTTTGAGCAAAAAGCTGAGAAAATCACATTTAAAAAAAAAAATCTACATCCATATGAGATTCAGAATGATGATCAAAACAAATGCAACACCCCTAATGCTTCACAGTCCTATAGCTCGTCCTGGGTTGACATTTCATTCAGTAACATTAGGCAATTTTGATTTATATGCTGTTTAATGTTGATGATCGCATTAGTTTACATATACATATGATTACATATGCTATCCTTTTTTTCTGCTTTTATTTCCCCTGTGTTTTGATCAGGAGATTCAATACTCTTTCAGAAGATGTGTAATAGCGCACCCTACCATATAACAGTGGAAACACAGAGAGCTGAACATTTCTGTCAATGGCTGGGAAGCATTGTCTCATAAATGATGGATATTTCCATCAATGACAAGGAAAGAGTTAAAAATAGTCCAACGTTTATACAGTGCTTCAATGTTCATTTTAAATTATGAATGAAGCAATCAAAAGAAGCAAGCGGTGGAACAAGCATCTTGAGAGTAAATGGCATTTACAGAAGCTACTGTAACATTAATGTCTTAATTATGGATAACTAGTGACAAGTTGTTAAAACTTGTCTCAAGACCTTAAGACGTTCCACCCCATTGCACTCTGTCAAACTGCAGCTCAACACAAGAAAACATTAAGTGTATGACCCCTTAAAGTGCAGAAAGATGCACGGCTGGTTAAATTATTATTTATTTTTTTTGTATTACATTTCTGTAGATAAACATCGGCTGAGAGGTGAAGTACCACACATCTAAACAAATCACAAGCAATTCAAATCAAGCAACGCACACAAACTCACATTTAGGTACACTTCTGTCCTTTTCTAGCTTACGCTCCTGTCTAACACCTACACACCAGATGAAAAGATCCACACACTCTTTCTATTTCCCAGGAGAAAGCATCTGTTACTATCCAGCTCGCTTTCAACTGTGCTCCAGTGATCATGAATCTCGTTCAAAACACTATTATTCCAGGACCTCTCAATCACACACACACACACACACACACACACACACACACACGCACACACACACACACACACACACAGAGCTCACTTACTCTGTTTGTCCAATACCAAATGCCGTCAATTAATATTCACTGACTGTGTAATGCAATTTCACAGTGGGGCCGATGAAGAAATTTGGCAACAAGCTTTAAACACGAGCAAACACACAGCTCGTCCAACATTTGGTAAACAAAAAGAGCAAAATGAATGTTTGCGAGTAAGATGAAATATGTTGATTCTTGGATGTGGCTCTCGACATCTGTGAATGAGCTTTGACTGAAACTCTGTGTGGTTGATAAGTAGTCTCATTGTCATCTGCAACAAACAGCTTCTGACAATCCGAGGATCGCCATGATGATTAACAACCCAGATCCTCGACGAGTAGGAGAGAAGGGATTTGCTCTGTGAAGTCATTATGAATTAAATGAATTAGGAAATTACAGGTTTTATTCCTTTTACCTGGAATAAATTGTTATATGTTGTCTGGTTGTCTGTTGCCAAATGGTGTCTAATAGCAGTTTGTCAAAAAAGAACTGAGCCCTGCTTTTATCGATGATCTTCATCTTTTACATCACAAGCAGACTTGTTGACAGATGCTTGAGCTCACAGGTCTTCCTCGGTGTCAGAGCTTCACACTGACTCAACAATATTTCTAGTTGTGAGTGCGGCGCACTTGAACTAGTGGCTGATATCAGAGCGTCACAGCTGTGCAGCAGGTTAACCGCACGTGTCCACTGGTGCGGAGTTGAGCGTGTGTTTCCAATGCATTCTCTATTGGAGCTGACTCACGCAGGGGATTATGGGATCGACAGCGGGGAAAGTGGTGAGGACGTTAAAAAGTTGGTGGGCATCAGCCAATTGCCGTGAGGTGAAGGCTGTGAATTCTGTCATAAGCATTTCAAAATCTGTCTGGAGTTTCTTGAGAGTTGAAAGCTTAAATCATATCTTGACATAATATTACACTACCTTTCAAAAGTTTGGGGTCGGTAAGCTTTTTTAGTAACACCTTTTTAAGTGTTTTATAGTTCCATTTGTTAACATTATTGAACATTCTAACAATGAAAAGCATGTATTAATCGGTTAATATTAATCTCAGCATTTACAAATACATTATTAAAATTAAAAGTTGTATCCAATATTATTTAACAGACCTGAGCTAACATGAACTAATAATTAACAGTTGTATTTTTATTAATTAATGTTAAGGGAAAAAAAAAAAAAAATGGGTACATGGTGGTCATAAAGGGATGGACATGGTCAGAAACAATGCTCAGGTAGGCCGTGGCATTTAAACGGTGCCCAATTGGCACTAAGGGGCCTAAAGTGTGCCAAGAAAACATCCCCCACACCATTACACCACCACCACCAGCCTGCACAGTGGTAACAAGGCATGATGGATCCATGTTCTCATTCTGTTTACGCCAAATTCTGACTCTACCATCTGAATGTCTCAACAGAAATCGAGACTCATCAGACCAGGCAACATTTTTCCAGTCTTCAACTGTCCAATTTTGGTGAGCTCGTGCAAACTGTAGCCTCTTTTTCCTATTTGTAGTGGAGATGAGTGGTACCCGGTGGGGTCTTCTGCTGTTGTAGCCCATCTGCCTCAAGGTTGTGCGTGTTGTGGCTTCACAAATGCTTTGCTGCATACCTCGGTTGTAACGAGTGGTTATTTCAGTCAAAGTTGCTTTTTTATCAGCTTGAATCAGTCAGCCCATTCTCCTCTGACCTCTAGCATCAATAAGGCATTTTCACCCACAGAACTGCCGCATACTGGATGTTTTTCCCTTTTCACACCATTCTTTGTAAACCCTAGAAATGGTTGTGCATGAAAATTCCAGTAACTGAGCAGATTGTGAAATACTCAGACCGGCCCATCTGGCACCAACAACCATGCCACGCTCAAAATTGCTTAAATCACATTTCTTTCCCATTCTGACATTCAGTTTGGAGTTCAGGAGATTGTCTTGACCAGGACCACACCCCTAAATGCATTGAAGCAACTGCCATGTGATTGGTTGATTAGATAATTGCTTTAATGAGAAATTGAACAGGTGTTCCTAATAATCCTTTAGGTGAGTGTATATATATATACACACACACACACACACACACATTATAGTATCATTGTTAGTTAAGGTATTAGTTAATGTTAACTAATGGGACCTTATTGTACAGTACATTTTTTTTAAATGTTTTTGAAAGCAAAATTTATGGATGAATGTTCAGCATCATTACTCATTACATTTATGATTATTATCATCAATGTTGAAAACAGTTGTGCTTCTTAATATTTTGTAACATTATAAATGTCAAAAAAAAAAAGAAAAATTCTTACTCATCCCAAACTTTTGAATGATAGTGTATATTTAATTTATATTTCAAATGCAGTTTCACTGTGACTGCAAAAAGTGTATAAAATGAATACACTTGTTTCTTTAGGTATTAAGATCACATTTTTTATTGTGCATATTTATGAATTACTGACCGTACATTGAATTGTATTACTGTAGCTGACTGAAGACACACAAACTGCTGAACATTTTACAGAATGTACCCTCAAACTGGCAGACCTTTGGCATTTTGAATGGAATTCTTCCATGACTGTGAGCACATAGATAAGAACTGAGCGTTTCTCCAGTGCAGAAGGAAACCGAGGAAGAACCACAGGTTCTCTTCTTGTCCTCTAAACCCTTGTCATTATCACCAGTGACAATGAAATGTTACTCACTGTGCTTTCCAGGGGTACGTTTCCCATACAACAACATAACTCACTGCTTCACCATCATGATCATGAACTGAGAAATCAAATTTTGAGCTTTTGACATATAAGAGGTCATCATACTATAGAATATCCTGCAAGTTTCATAACTGAAAACTTTCTTGTTAGTTCAAAAACATATTTTTATTATAACCAAGCCCAGATAACAACTCTGTGGAATGTGCCTGTCATAGATACAGAATACAGAATAAGATCAATGCCTACTTCATCATCACATCTTTGGCACCGCCCACTGGCGTGTTAGTGAGATGACGAGGAGAGAAGAGTGATACAGGATCACTGGACTAAAAATAACATTACCTTCCAAAGGATCGCAATGCTAGGAATGTGGTTATTTATTTTCAACAATGTGAATGTCTCAGTTGAGCATTATTTATTTGTATTCGGTACATTTCACTGTGGATTCTTGGTAAATGAGTCATAATTTAGGGACAGGCTTTGTAATCAGACTTTTACAATAAGGACTCGACAGTAATGTGATAACATATTAGAATTAACTGTGTTCATTCTAATGCCTGATTTGTGACCAGTGATTTCTGATATGTAATGATTCATGTACATTCAGATGTTCTTTGTCTATGGGTCAGTAAATCAAAGCAGTGATTAAACGGTCAACTTCACATTGTTTCTCTTGGTAAGATGAAAGTAATCTGTTATTTCAACTGTGCTTAAATTATATATGGAAAGCGATCAAAGAAAGCTCCCTTTTGCAATTGCTGGAGTTGTCAATCAATCAGCGTGAGTTCTGGACTCACGCCAAAACTTCCATTATAATCAACGGATCTCTGATTTACATTGTGTTTGCACTGTTAGTTATGATGAAGAAATCGAGTTGCAATGATGAGATTGTTGGATTCATGCGCTCAACATGTCTGTGATCGGCTACAATGCTCATCACTACAAACTTTCATGCCACTATCTAAATATAATGCCATAGATCTAAATATATAATGCAATTATAAACACTTTTCACAATGAGTGAAACTATAGAGCTGTAATAGTAAAATGTGCTAAGTTTTCGAGAGTTCCAAATGAAGCTATTTCATATGCAAAGATGTCAGCCAATCACAGCAGTGGGCGTTTACACTGAAGTCTCACAGCAGACACGGCCCTTAAAACAGAGCGTTCTTATCAGAGGGATAAAATCAGGGTAGGAAAATGCCTTTTATTTCTAAATTATGACAATTTTTTACTTAAAAATCTTACTAACATTATAAGTGCACCACAGGAAACATTATAAAACAATAAAACAATGCAGTCCATGACCCCTTTAAATCTACAAGTCATACTAACAAGAAACTATGCATTTAGCCACAGGTTGAGAGCTGTATACTTTCCAAGAACACATGTTCAAATGTTCGTTGGAACTATGGTTTTAGGAAACTCTGAATCGTTCAACTAATGCTGGATAGTTGGCTAACAATGCTTTTGGCTTTTGCACCCCTGAACAATTATACACAGGGTTTAAATAAGGATTTTGGAAGGTACCCTAAAATCTAGTCGTGATTAGTAATCCTTTTTGCCAAAAAGAGCATAATGATTATCTGTGTGTCTTCTGATAGTATATACAAAGATAATCTAACAAATAAAATAAAATCTTAAGATATTAAATGAACAAGCACATACAGTATACACCCATCCCAAATGTTTTTGTGTGGTAAATTGGTCTACAGCATACAA
This sequence comes from Paracanthobrama guichenoti, assembly GCA_018749465.1. Taxonomy (NCBI): domain Eukaryota; kingdom Metazoa; phylum Chordata; class Actinopteri; order Cypriniformes; family Gobionidae; genus Paracanthobrama; species Paracanthobrama guichenoti. Next base: position 38,428,398 of record CM031943.1, read on the forward strand.
GAAATTGAAAAGGACTGACACAAACAAACAATATTTTTGTCTGTTTTGGATAAAACACTGCTCTGAATCATTATGGCCCAATTTAACACCTGTTTATTTGTTTATATGGGAGAAAAAAAACAAGGTATACTGCAGTGTTCCCGCTCTCCCTGGTCTCTAATTACATGATGGCCCTACATCAAATTACATTCATCTATTGTTTATTAAACGCATGATTAATTCATTGGTGCAAATAAATCAATCAGCATGTTTAGAAGAGCTGTAATAATAGTCTATGGAAGTTTAAAAATCAGCAAGTTAGGAATCAGGACATGACCATATTATATGGAATTATGCAGAAAGCAGTTACATTACGTGCAGAGTTTATTCAATACGTCCCCATGCCGGCAGGGATAATAAAGGGGAAGATATGATTATTTGCCTGTCTTTCAAATCAGTCAGCTCACTCCATCTGGCTGATTATACGTCCCCTCTACCACAGTAATTCAATTATGATCTATAGTTCCACGTAGGCAGGCGGAAAGAGAGAAACAGAGAATAAAGTAAAGAGAAGGAGGGAGGGAAGAATGGTCGCGCTAGAGATTATAAATCAATAACAGATGGTGATTTGTGTGTGGTTGGAATGTGAAGGTTTTAAATCTTAAGTACAGCAGTGAATATTCGCCTCACACCTTTTACATTTCTTTTTATCAGCAGAATGATATCTTCCACTAAACACTTTTCTTTCTCCATACAGCTCAACCTGTTAATGTCCTTTCACTCACAATATTCTGTTAAATATTTAAATACTATGAAAAGATAGAAGCACTTAAATTGTTAGTGCATATTATCGTCTTTTCACACCTATATGGATTAATAGATTCATAAAAAAATAAATAAAAAAGATATATAAAATAGCTCTCAAAATGTTTTTTTTTTTTTTAAAAAGCATGAAATATATCTAGAAACGTGCATGCTGGTATTTTTGAGTTATTACAGATAAATCAACAGAGCTTGATAAATGATGCCATTTATGCCAACAATTAATTTAAGCTTTGACTTTATATACAATTAAATGAAGATGCACTTGCCAGTAAAAAAAAAAAAAAAAAAAAAAAAAAAAATATATATATATATATATATAATTTGGTTGCATCCCTATTTTTACGAAAGCATGCCAAGTTAGAAATAGTTGGCAACACTTTATTATTGCTAGTGTCATGATTCCCTATGTCGTTGATATCAAGGACTCTTATTCTGATGTTCTTTTTTGTGTGTCCAACAGCTCATCAAAATTCTCAGGCCGAGTCCGACTGGAGTCCGCGTTCCCTATTGCACATTGTTGCAGCCATTAAAATAGTTCAGTTTTATTTTTAATGTCAAAGTAGTTTTATTTCGTTTCATTTCTTTATTAAGTTAATTTAGAATAATGTTTGGAGCATTTTGTTCTTTGTTAAATTAAAGTTTTTATTTTTAAAGTGACAACCAAGCGTTCAGCGGCCGACAGTGAGTTAACCCAATGCTTTAGCTTCTCAAATCAACAGTTGACTTTTCTTACTTATAATAAAATCCATAGATATAAAACACTTCAAGCATCACAATTTTAGTTTAAACGTTTAGCTTACTATCACCATCACAGTAAAAAGGCATTTTTGACAAGCTGAGGTAGGCTGATGGCGCTCGCAACGGCGCTCGCAAACGTAACGTGCTACACAATCTAAACAAATAATTAAAAGAAAAGGAAAGAACATGCAGGTTGTCTTACCTTACACCTCTCCGCAAAATGAATATAAATCCGATCTTCAATTACCACACCATATATGCACATTTAATGGAGTTCACGTCAACTAAATCAACAGATATGAGCATTTTATTCATCAGCTCAAGAGCGAGCTAAACACTGGTAAGATCATTTAGTCTCATTCATTTTATTGAAGATGATTGTGTTTTTGAGCATCTAAGACTTATTTTTAGTTTCACTTGTGGCCGTTTGCGTGTTGGCTTGCTTTACTCATTTGCGGCGACCCAGTAGCGCTGTCATATCTGACTACAACATGTCATATATAGCCTATAACATGCTCTCACACGTTTATTTTTTTTAACAATTTGCCAGGAGTAAAATTGACATATGTGGTTTAAACAACCAGATGCATTTAGACCAGTTTCGTTTGAAATGCTTTCAGACCACCTTCTGAATTGGTTTGAGTGATCGGATTTAAATCCATCTCGAAAGAATTTCGGAAGGCATTTAGGCCTACTCCTGATCATTTCACAATCCGATAGATATCTGGTCTGAGAAAACGAATGAAGGGACCAGTTGTAAAAAGGCCATAACTCTTGCAGCTGCGCCGAAGGAACGCTCGCTGCTGCTGGCACGGACTAAACACAGCGAGTCGGTCTTGACAGTCGCGGTATCATTGTCTCGTGTTTCCAACAGCGCAGCACATATCATAGTTTCTTTTAATTAATAAAATAAATATAAAACAAAGGAGAAGCCTAAAAAAGGGCCGAAGCCCAGCCCACCTTTGAGGTATGACGTGAAAATTGGCCCGAAGCCCGGCCCTAGGGGCGTAAAAAAGTCAGAAACGCACGGCTCTAGTATAGTTTTCAAAAACTTGCACTTTGAAACCCCATTTCAAAAGTTTGCATTTTCAGGCCACCAAAATGTTGTCGTCGTGAAAATGAATGCATATAAACATAAAAAAAGTGAAAATGAAAATGATGTCTTGTAAACGGACCCTAAGTTGCCATAGTTATTCATTGTTTCATTGATCAGTGTTTCACCTGTTACTCATCATATTTAAACCCTCAAGTTGTCTTCGGTACTTGGGGTGTTTTTCAATTCCAAGGACGCAAGGTTCGTTGGTAGTTCGGACTTGCCAAGTTTGACTCAGGAGAAAGGGAGTACGGGAGGACACAAGTCCAGTAATTCTACAAATGGAACAGCAGCGTTCTTGATAGTGTCACTCAGCTTGCTCTGGCTACTCTGGTATTTTAGGCAACAATAAAACGAAATATGTTATAAAACACCACTCTGCCTCTTTTCATTTTCATTTAAAAAAATCTTAAACAAATGTGGTTCAGGCAAAGCGTCCATTTAACTTCACTGCATGTATATTTATAGCAAAACGAAATCTCATACGTATATCATGTTCAACCAATACAGAGACATCAGAACCAGCGGTAAACATCAGAAGGACTAACCGAGGTAATGCAGTTCACACCAGGGTTAACGAGCGCCCGGTGATCGACTGGATCTCAACACTCTGAAAACGTCAGATAAAATTTTCAAATAGGCACTATCTTTATAAATAAACCACATATTTGAGCTTTAAACAACTACATTCTCGCCTGAAAAACTCTTAAAACTAAATTTCGTGACACAATAACAGTAGTATTTTTTAATTTCGTGGGTTTTCTCATCCACTATTGATGCTTACTAGTTGGCGCGAGATGCATTCTGGGATACCTGTCTGTCTCAAGTCCGCACAAGTCACCTCTCGATGCATCCTCGTTAAAAGGGGCGGATTAAGAACACATCCGGGGATTTGAACTGTATGTGAACTGATGTGAACTGGCAGGGACTGATGACGTTTCACAAGAACACAAGTACAGACAAGAACGCATATTGAGAAACGCCTTGGTCTTGTGTTGAAGATACATGATGGTGTTTTATGTATGTTTCTTTGGGCCAGATTTAATAAACAGGGCAAATTAGCGTGAGAGTGGCATCTCCATCCGCCGATGGGAGTGGACAGCTCTGCGCGTGATCTACTGACGACGGACACAGCTTACAACACAGACACAGCCGGATCATTTCCATTATGACCAACACAATCTACCAGTTAGCGTCTGGTTTAAGAGGCGGTTTAAAATGGCGCAAACACCAGTAAACTGACGAGCGCACACCTTAGTAAATCACACTGCGTGACTCATTTCAATATAAAAATATAAATTTTGCGCCTGAAAGTGAAACTCCTACAAATGCATATGCAACAAGGTCAGCCACAAAAATAACTGTGCCCCCGCCTTTTCAACACTAATTTATCACAGCGCGTCTTTAGTAAATCCTGACATTATTTTTTTTTTACGCCAAAAGAGGGTTCGTGCTGGTACAAGCTGTTAGTAAATCTGCCCTTAATGTTATATTGGTTCATCTGAGTCAAGCCTCGTTGTGGATTATCAAGTCAAACCAGCAGATGACATTAAGGTTATATTTGTTGACCTTATTATAGTGTTACCAAATGATTTAAACAATAGCAATCAGACTACAAGGTACCACCACGCAACTCCATTCGGTGCTGCTAGTAGCAAAGAAATTATAGCATATTTAATCACAATCATGCATGTGTGTTTTTCTGATAACACCGTTGACCTTGTTGCTTCCTTTGCTAAGAAAATACAAACCTGCCATCACAAAACTCTACAAGCCTCCAGCCAAAACTCCTTCTCATAACAAAGAAGAGACCACTTCTGTATCAAGGACGTGCCCTATTCAGCTGTATGAGGTCAGAACAAGACCTCTCATACCTGAGAGCAATTACACGGCTCTCCACGTAGCACAGGACTTAAATCCAGGAGAGATGTTTTGATATAGGTTATGGTTTTTCAGTTCCAGTGGGCTACAACCTTCACATAATCCAATGCTGGTGGCAGTTTAACGTAGTATTGAGAGTGTTCATGCGATCTAACTTTGAACATGATTCAGGATCAAATAATTTTCTACAATCCAATTTAGTATTTTTTTTTTCTCAACTAATTTAATGTTTGTGTATGTCAATGTAAGAAAATCTCCCTTAACAAATAAAATATTTGAAACTGATTCCACTTTTAAATGAACTTCACAGAGACATCAAACAAATCTCTAAAGTCCAGGCAAATAGCCAAACAAATGATTCCTCTTTGAACATCATTGGGCACGTTTCCATCTACTATCAACTGAATACTAATGTAATCAAAGGCAATGTCAGATAGACATTGAAAGCTGCCGCAATTTCTCCACAGTGCTCAACAGAGGATCATTTGCATTATGTTTTGGCACAAAAACACAAACTTAACTGGAGGTTGTTCTAGACAGACAAAAAATATCACCATCTTTCACTTAATCTCACTCAGCTTTTTTTTTTTTTTACCCCTACATCTCTCCCTAGAGACCATGATCTTTATTGTAATAGCCTAAAAGTGGCTACAGCCACATCCATGACTCAGCAAATCGCTAGAGCAGGGTTTACGTAAACTACTCCTTAACCACAAGACTTGGCTATATACCAAGGTTCCTTCCCTAATTAAAGTGCAAGATGCTGCGTTTCAATCTAGAGACAGTATAGTGACTGTATGGTTAGATACAGTATGACTCAACTTAATGTCATAGGAGGACAGATTCCCCCAGCTGAGCCTGGTTCCTCTCAAGGTTTTCCCATCCATTACACCTTATGGATTTTTCTTTTCTTTATGACATTCACCACAGTCACTGGAGGCTTTAAGACATTAAGGCATGGTTTTCTGCTTTCAAACAACATGGATTCTGAAAATGTGCTATACAAATACACATGACTTGACCTGACCTTAATGCTAGGCCAAAAAATATCAATAAAGGCCCAATCCTGTCACCCCAAATGATCATAAAACTTTCAGGAAATTACAAATACAAAATGCTCATTCCTATGGAATGGCTTCACAAGTTGTATTACCTGGTTTGCCATTTTTCTTTTGAACATTTTAGGACTAGCAAAGATGACATCAAAGACGTGGATTAAAAATCACAAAATCTTAAAAACCAATTCACAACAAAGTCCAGTCCAATATTACATCCAATATTACATCTCATGTGCCATGTAGAAAGAAGAATACAAAAAAAAGAAAGAAAAGTCAAGGCTGGTTAGCATAGTGCATAGTCTTTTAGCTACTTGTAGATGTCGTAACTTATCTGATTAAAAAAAAAAAAATTTTTGCAACCAACATTGAAATTTTCATTATAGTAAATGTTTCCCCAGTGTTCGATTGGGTGAAATTGATTTTTTTTCCCAAAAAAAAAGAAAGAAAATCAATTTGGCATGCAACATCTTTTGTACAACCGGAATAAAAAGTTTTAATCTAATCGTGTTCCTATTATTACTGTAAAGCTGCTTTGAAACAATCTGTATTGTATAAAGCACCGTATAAATAAATGTTACTTGGCTTGACTTTTCTTTCTGATTGTGATGTATATCCCAGTGAAACAGCTTCTCAAATGAGCTTCACACATGAATTATAATGATACACAGATAAATTATTTAAACTTTATATAACTTTAAATGTATTTAAACTACAGACTGGTGGGAAATAGGGCAAAGGAAAATAGAAACAAACAAAAATCTATGAAAATTAAACTAAGACAAAAATGATTGAATATTTGTTACATTACGAAGGAGGTGGCTTAGGAGGACGAGGAGGAGCTGGCGAAGGGATGGTGACAGGAACAGGCGAAATGATGATGAAAACAGGCAGACGAGAGCATTGAGGAGTAGATGGCATCCACCATGGAGGAGATGATGGGATGAGTGGCCGGATGGTGCTGACAGATTGCTGCCTAGGCAAGATTTTACTTGGTGCCCCTTGTATCAAGGTTTAGCACTAACGTTACATGTTATCAGTCTAGGTTTCGGAGACACTGGTACTGTTTTATTTTTGCAATACATGGATGTTTTTAAATTTTTTTTTATTATTATTGTTGTTTTATATGTTGGTTGTTTTATAGATTTGTACCAGTCCATTCTATCACTTCATTGTGTTCATGATATATATATATATATATATATATATATATATATATATATATATATATATATATATATATATATATATATATATATTTATTTATTTATTTATTTGTATGGCTGATGATAGTTAAATTATGCACAAGTAGCAAGACTAATTGCATCTAACATTTATGCACACAAACTATTCATTGAGAACTAGCAAAAGTGTTTGTTTTCCAGTAGATGGCAGCAATTTTCCACTAAACTATGCACATTCATGTTTTCACCATGAATTAAACTGAGAAATGTAGATATTTAATGCAAATTTGACATAAAATATTGCTATTTTAAAATATCATTACTAATTTCGGCAAATACATTTTAAAAATGCCATATATCCCCTTAAAACTGCACAACTGTAGAGTAAAAACATTTGGCTATTAAAAGAGTAATATTAAATGTGTTTATAAAAAACACATGATTTGTGATTTTTTTTTTTTTTTTTTTACAAAATCACACTGTCTGTGGCCTCTGGAGAAGCTGCTTGTGCTTACATAAAGTTTAAGGTAAAAATAACTGCAATTAATTAGCGAACATTAGTATTTTACTACTATGCAATTAGATAAACTGTTCATTCATTACATCACTTTACGTCTTTATCCCTTATCCCTATCTTCCCTGGCTGCATCAGAGGGCTTCAGTCTTTTTGACACTGTGTCATGTGAATTTGGCCATCTGTCATAAACAATCAGGTAACTTTCAGTGGCACGAGCTGCCAAGCACCCTAAAAAACGAAAGCAATCCCTTCTACATTGGATGCGGCGAGAGGCGACGCGACACAACAAATTCCCAACATTAAACTGATCGCGCGTTCTATTTCTGATGCACTTCACAGGGGAAGAGTCGGCGGACCCAGGAAGAGTCGGGGGAGTTGTTTTTTTTTTTTTTAAAGCATTTGCCTATTCCGGCTATGCTGCGGGCCGGCCCTGATGGTGCTGACCCACAGCATGAACAGGACAATAGCCCATGACGGAGTTGATGGTGGGAGGAGCCACGGTGGAATCATGGCCAGCGATATCTTGGGAACGACCAACGTAGAGCCCAGGGAGCGATGGGATGCAGATGATATAGGTTCTATCTGGGCGGCCTATTTTAGTTGTTTTTTTTCTATTTTAGTTGAGGATGGTGTTGTTTAAGTAGCACCAAATTAAATAACTAATCAGTTTTTACAACATAAATTAATCAATCAAAAACCTACTTTAGCTTTTCTTCATCTGCCGTAGTATCGGTCAATCGAGGTGGTAACGGGCTGGGCTCTGGGTCTGGCTGTAGCTGAAGTATGGATCAGGGTTCTCCAGACACCTAATGATGGCTTCCCTCCAGCTAAGTCCTTTGTTGTCTGGGAAGTCTACTAGGTGGTAATAGTTAGCCCCAATCCAAAACAAAGATTTCAGCATCTCGTTGTCTTATGGGGAACAAATGGCGAGATGGCAGAACTGCAGCATGTAATCCATTAAATTATGACTATTCCGGGCCAAAGCAGCAAACTTTGCTGCAAAATCCATAGTGGGTCCGGTCAAAAATGACTGAATATTTGTTATATCTTCTGACAGCTGAATTAATCACAGAAGTCCCTCCAAAGAAGTCTAAAAAATGAATTGTTATAACTGTGAAACCCAAAAAAGTAAAGTTTCAAGTACAGAAACTAAAAAACAATGCACTCACATAATGGAAACTAACAAAACTGTGGCAGCTGTAAGTTTTACAAGGAAGAAATTCTCATTTAAAACCTCTGACTTTGCTCTCAACCAAAACCTCCACAAGATATTTCCAGTCAGTAAGCGCTCACTCAACTATGAGCCAAGAAGTAATTCCTGAAGGGGTGTATTTGCGTATTTGCTTATACACACACTGAGTGTTTCTGCACCTTGTCACGCTTGATCAACTCTCATTACTGCCTCTTGTTTGCATCACACCTCATAAACATGGCTACCGATGCTACCCGTCTCATTCGCTACCCAGAATGCAATAATCCACATGTCCTCATTTGCATGCAATTTATTGTGAACTTGTCAGCGCCGTGGTTGCCTCCTGTCTATTCTCTCATTTCAAATGAAGGCATCAAAACAACATCGCTCATCGCATGTCATCTGAAACAGAGAATTTACAAGCCAAGCCAGCTGTGATTACATTTCTCTTGGTTCCATACAGCAACCAAGGGGTGAAAAAAAGTCTGAAAATGAATGATTTGATGACAGGCAGCATTAAAGAGCCAGTCAGAAAGTTGAAGATGGTTAAAATGATTTGTTTGCTTTGCAGTGGTTAGCAATTATATTGATGGCTTGCAATAAAATGCTGTCTAGGGACATAGAGCCGTTAATTGACACCGCCAATTTAGTTCTTCAAGTCGATTTTAGCACTGCTGTGCTCTAATTTAAAATAAATCTATTGGTATCATTATCTCACTGTCCCAAAACCCCAAAATATGAAACAGAAAAACATCATAACATTTAGAACATCAAGCAGTGCCATTAAAATATTCTTAATTGCTATCGATTTCTTGTTTTTGTAGTTCTGACATTTAGTTTAAATGGCCTTCGTTTCTATGGAAGAGAGGGAAAAAAGCATGGACTATTTCAATGTGTGGTCTGTTTTAATCAATCAATAAACTGAAAAAAGTTTGAAGCTTATTATGCACTTTCCTAGGACAGAGGAAGGAAAGCAAATAGTGTTTATTTGCTTTGCTCTCAAACATGTTCTTTATGGTTCTATAAAAGTAAAAAAAACAACAACATGCGGTTGACTATTAATCCTGTGTGTGGTATCGCAGTTCAATACTGAAACTTATATGAAATGAAGGCTTAATCACTTTCCTTCTGAAAATGATTAGTTATTGCAATATTTCATTTGCACTTAAATGTCCAATCTAATAAGGAAAGGAAATTTGTGGTCTTCTGAGGAAAAATTATGAAAGTGTATGAAATAGTCGCACTAAACAGCATTATTCTAGTCTTCTCCTATATAGTTGTTTTTATTTAATCATTTTATTTTTCTTGTAGTCTTTCTGGATGTTTGTCATTCAAAACATTTACCTCTTGGTGGTTATTGTAATGCTTTTTATTATAAAGCACTTTGGGCTCCATTTCATGTAAACTTTTGTATACTGTAGCCCAAATAATTGCATTGTTATTATTATATTATTATTGCTGTTATTGTTTTTATTATTATTAACTCCAGCAATGCAACATAATAACACTTTGATACATTGGTCAAGCCAGGTCATCGTTATGCTTATAGTGCTTTATACAATAGAAATAGTTTCAAGCAGCTTCATAATAATTAACAGGAAAAGGAACAGAATTAATGATGAAAACATAAAATATGAGACAAACTCAAATTCCGCAGTAAAGCAGCTGTAGCAAGATAATAGTGTCATTATTTAGCTCAAGTCTTGACACAATGCAGTTCAATAACTATGTAAAATCGTTCATTATGAAACAAGTTCTATTCAGCTATAAGCAGCTCTACTGAAGAAAACTGTTGTTATTCTGTTCGAGTCAGTTCAATGTTGATTAAATTCAGTTCAATAACAGTGTAGATGTTGCAAACTTCATCAGTTTTGTGGGGAAAGAAATTATTCAGCTATAAGGTAGAAGACAGTTGTGTCATTATTCAGCTTACTTTAGTTCAAGTTGTGTTCTCATCCGATAGTGTTAGTGCAGTCAAATCAATAATATTGCTGAATATTAAGTGTTCCCAACTAAGAAAGCAAAGGTGACAGTGGCTGGCAAGACACCCAAACTCCATCAGCTGACAGAAATGGAGAAAAAATACCTTGAATCAAACCAGGCTCAGTCAGGGGACCAGCTCTCCTCTGAACTAGATGACCTACATTGGTCCACTGTGAAGGCATCAATTTGATAAAGTCATCAATGCAATGAAAAAAGATGCCTGTACAGCAGATGCTGAAGCCCTTCTTCAAAATACAGACAAATGGAAGATACTAGCTGCTTGCATAAAAATAAAAAAAAAAAAACACCTCAGGATGCCATAAGAGTAGGCATGTCTTAGTCTTGACATGGCACAAGCTCGCCAAGCCTTCATGTTTACCAAGATGTATAAAAAAACACTACTATTGTGTGGTTAAAGCACTTAATCCAAATGTCCTGAGCGAGCCAAAATGGCTTCCGGAGTTTTGGAGCAGATGGAGCCAGTTACCACACCTCAGTGGAGCTGAACCACACAAGCAGAGAGAACAGAAAGGGTTGGTCGAGATTAAGTTTTAAATGGTCTGTGAGCACATCTGAAAAGAGAAGGGAAGAAAATGAAAAAAAAAGAGGGAGACAAAAGAAATTTAATGGAAAACAATAGCATGAAGCATAAAATCCTTTAAGTGAAAGATGGAGAATAAAACCCAACAGGACAAGAAAGAATACAGAGCAGTAAACACACTTGAACCTATCAAAACAAAAATAGAGAAGCTTTAGCTTCTGCTCTGAGCTGACAGATTATTTGATAGCGGGGAAAAGGCTGGGGCAACTATTTTTAATCTAAAATTAATTAGGGGAATTTCATTTGCTCTTGAAAGCAACCATGCAGTCATTAACATTAGGAGCAAAATTACACAGCGACCAGGCTTTTGATCAGCAAGAGACTGCTATTAGGAACAAAGAGAGTGTGATTCATTTACTTCATAATGCCATTGTTGATTCTTTGAAATGTCATTCACGACATATGGACTGTGGTTTAAACCTTTTTACATTCACCAAACTCCCGAAACCTAAACATATAAATGTGTAAACGCATATTTCAGAGGACATTTTTCCAATGCAACATCACTGATGTGCTTATGGCACTGAACGGCACTTTACCCCATCACATAAACTCAATAAAGGTTCCAAAAAGGGGTTTTCACAGCAATGATGTAGAAGACTCTAAAGAACGTTTTGTGCAGTGGTGCTTCATGGAACCATCCATGCCAATAAAGAATCTTTATTTTTAAACGTGTATACAAAATATTCTAATATAGTCGGTTCTGAAGTCTTGGGATTTCAAAATACAATTTAAATATAAATAAAAATAAAGTAGTAAGATTCTGTACAATTTAAAACTATGTTAGGTTATGATGTCAAAGGAAAAAGATTCTGCTCTATTTCTAGGTCACTAGTCAGATGTAAGTACATTTATACATGTCAGCTGGAGTGATCGTGTCGTTAAAGCAAAACGAGGACATACTGTACCAAATAGGCCTACTAAGAAAATCATGTTCATTTTTCAGTTCAACTCTGCACTCTGTTTTTATATTTGCTAGGTGTTAAATTAGGCAATTGTTTTTTTTTTTGTTTTTTTTTTTTTTTTTGCTAACAGTCTCAGGCTTTTGAACCCCACTGTATAAAGCTTAATGGCAATACACTGTCCAGTTACACTTATACACCAAGGTCCTGCATTATTTATTCAACCTTTTAACCATCCACTGACTCATTTTGACCCAACTAAATCAATTTATTGATGTTGCTATAATTGCTGCTTTAAGCATGAAAGATTTTCTGCCCATTACGAATGTAGACAGGATGGGCTGCAACATGTGCTAACCAGAAAGGTTAAAACAAGCATAGGCAAGCAGATTTCCACCCCCTTGATGCCATGCACACGTGTTCCTCTCATCTCTTGCCGTATTTAAAAAAAACTCAACCATCTCCGCCTCATCCAAAATGCTAAAAATGCAGTTTAAAAACTCATAGCCTGCAGCATTCCGTGCTGCCAACCTACTCATTATTTAAAATAGTTAAACTACAGTCAGGTTACCCTTGAAAACAGTAGTTAGCTAAAAGCTACTAACAAAAAGTAGATGAATGCATGGTATGCAATATGATATCAAAGAGGAAAAAATTATTTGTGCCTTGAGGCAACACAGTTCTTTTGTTATTTCTTCTAAAACATTTGATGATATATAATGTGAGTTGACGCAAATTAGTGAAAATTTGTGCACTTTTCATTGTAGAAAATATGGAGCCATGTGACCTGTGCACATGTGCTAAACCAGAACACAAAATGGACCCCTGTGGGTCATGTGACCACTTTTTTGCACTTTCATTGATTAGCATTTGAGTTCTTCTCCCATGAGATAGGTTTGACCAGTCGGTCGGTCGGTCAGCCAGCCAGCCAATCAACCACCACAATTAAATTTAGCCAATATGCAGTTACATATCAAGATGCTAGTCTTTGATAACAGAGCTGTTTAAATTCAGCTGTATTGTCTCCAATGGACTGCAAATCACTTAGTGCTTTCCTTAAATATCTCTGTCCTTCAGCTAAATGCCTTCATCCCTCTGCTGGCGTGAGGAAAACAAGACCTTCTCCATTACTTATGAGACTTGTTTTACTTGGTGTGAAAACACTGATGTGGGATTTGTGTAGAATTAAGCCATTGGTCTGAGCTCACAAGATGTCAGAGGGAAAAAAGGAAATCAATATACTGCCCATCAGCAAGGCTTAAGTGCAATGTTTAAACGTGCAGCCAGGAGAATTCGAAACAGAGGAGGAAATGATGTCTGCGGTTGGCCCAGACAAAAGGTTTAAAGCTGTATATGTTACAAACAAGACAAAAGATATGAGCTCCGAAAATGGATTTTTGCAGCGTAGTCTACTTAGTAAATACTGTTAGACGTTTTTATGAGAAACAGATTGCAAGACAATTATATTAACTATATGACACCTTGGTAAAATGGACTCGGTAATCGCATTTCATTACCTTATGAATGTTATATCTGATACATATGCAAACAGTTTTCCAGGATAGGATCGGGAGAGACTTCTGCAATACGAGCCAAATCTCATGGCACATTACATAAAGTTTATAAAGCCAAAAAGATATCAGGTTTATTTTATATCTAAAATCACATTCAAAGCTCACATAGATAGTGCCTTCTGTTGAGATTTCCCAGATCTGCTGTTTTCTTTCAAATAAATGTCTATTCATCAAAAAATCCAGAAAAAATACAAAGCAGCACAACTGTTTTCAACATTGAGAAATAATGTTTTTTTTTTTTTTTTTTTTTTTTTGCATATTAGAATGATTTCTGAAGGATCGTGTGACCAGGAAGACTGTATCTGCCATCACAGGAATACATTATATCTTAAAATATATTCAAATAGAAAACAGCCATTTTAAATTGTAATTGTTTTGATCAAATAAATGCAGCCTGGGTGAGAATAAGAAATTAATTTTAAAAACATTTAAACATCTTTCTGACCCCAAACTTTTTTCCAATGGTAGTGGAACTTTTTCCACTTCATTACTTTGATTAATAGACAGATCATACGCATTGAATAAATCTACAGTGAGGACTGAACATTTATCCGAGAAAAGTAAATCATTATACTCGCCTTATATATCTCAATTAGAAATCAAGTCATTCTCTGGGATACAGTTATGAAATTGTAAATCACCAGAGATGATGGATGCTATTTAATTTTCCTCTTATTAAGACACCACACAAAGGCAACCAGGCATTTTCCTAAGACTCTTACTGGTCCACCAACACGTCGCTAAAATGCAATGGAACATACGTCATAGAGGCTGCCTCATTTCTGTAAACCATTACATTCTAAAGTCCGTTATGCCAAAGTTTATTATGGTTACTATGCATCCTTGATGACTTATGCGGCCAACATTTTTAATGCAATAATGTACTTTTCAGAGGTGTTTTTTTATAATTTCTGATCAATTATTTCTATCATTTATCAGAAACATGTGCATTGTAATTGCTGTATTAAGGAAACACGGGCAAAACTAATTTGTGTTCGAAATTGTAAAAATATTCTCATGTAAATTGTACGGTTCAATTCAACGGGCCATATGCGTAATAATGGCTTTACATTAGGGGTGTAACGGTACACATATTCGTACCGAACCGTTTTGGTACAGGACTTCCGGTACGGTGCACGTGTGTACTGAACGGTACCGAATGCAATATTTAACAGTTAACCATATGCTTGTTTTACGCGAAAAACATACTTCAATCAGAGTTCCCACATGAACATATTAAGTATTCTGTCCATTTTATCACAAAATTCAAATGATAAATGCCATTGTGACACTCTTTAATGTGATGTGACAGTCAGATCACTGTATAAGCACGTCAGTTCAAGCGGCAGACTGAATAGATCGTCTCTTCCTAAAGAAAAAACACGAATCAATATCTGAAGGTATGTTGAGGATACATTAAAACTTACTGAAACATATCATATGTTGTGTAATCGCTCAATCAGTGTTTCAACAGTGGCAATAAAACAGACTTTGTCACAAACAATGTCACATAGTGTTACATTTACCTCAGGCAAGTCATTCAGTGTCCACAGCTGGTTAGTTCACTAAAGAAATTAATCCTTTCGCTAAATACAGTATATGCACTATATTAACCTATATATGCATTATATTTTACTTAACCTGTTAGTGATGTCTTGATTATTTAATGTATGCTTAAATAAATCTGTCATGAAAATGACAGCCACTGTGTATAAATGATTATATTTCAACAAAAGTCAAGTCAAGTCAAAGTCAGCTTTATTGTCAATTCTGCCATACGTACAGTACACACATACAGAGAATTGAAATTCTATGACTCTCAGACCCTAGGTGCCTAACAACAACAAAACACTGGGGGTGATTCCCAGATCAGGTGCGTGGGGCAGAAGAGGGGAGGGTCGGCAGAGTCGGGAGGGAGTTCAATGCCCTGACAGCTTGGGGAATGAAGCTGTCCTTCAGTCTGCTGGTCCTTGCTTGGAGACTGTGAAGCCTCCTCCCTGATGGCAGCAGACTGAAGAGGCTGTGCGATGCGTGGGTGGGGTCTCTCGCAATGATGAGGGCTTTGCGGGAGAGGCGGGAGTTATAAATGTCCTGGAGGGGTGGGAGAGAGACACCAACGATCTTCTCAGCTGCTCTCACTATGCGCTGAAGTGCTTTACGGCAGGATGCGTTGCAGGCGCCGTACCACACAGTGATGCAGCTGGTCAGGATGCTCTCGATGGTGCCTCTGTAGAAGGTGCGCATGATGGGGGCTGGGGCCCGGCTCTTCTCAGCTTATGGAGAAAGTAGAGTCGCTGCTGTGCTTTCTTGGTCAGTGCTGTGGAGTTGGCGGTCCAGGAGAGGTCCTCTGTGATATGCACACCCAGGAATTTGGTGCTCCTCACCCTTTCCACGGTCACACCGTTGATGGTCAGAGGAGCGTGCTGGGTGTGCATTCTCCTGAAGTCAACAACAATCTCCTTCGTCTTCTCCACGTTCAGAGAGATTGTTGTCGCCACACCACCTGGCCAGGCGGCTCACCTCGCTCCTGAAGTTCGTCTCATCATCGTTGCTAATGAGACCAACTACGGCCGTGTCGTCCGCAAACTTGATGAAGAGATTGCTGTTGTGTATGGGTGTGCAGTCATGTGTCAGCAGAGTGAAAAGGAGGGGGCTCAACACACATCCCTGAGGGGCTCCAGTGTTCATGATGATGGAGCTGGATGAGTTACTGCCGACCCGAACTGCCTGAGGTCTTCCGTCAGGAAGTCCAGCAACCAGTTGCACATCGATGTGTTGAGTCCCAGCTGTGACAGTTTTTGAGTGAGCTGTAGAGGATGATTGTATTGAATGCTGAACTAAAGTCTATGAACAGCATTCTGACATAAGTGTCTTTATTTTCCAGGTGAGTGAGTGCTGAATGGACGGTGGTGGCGATGGCGTCATCGGTCGAGCGTTTTGACCGATATGCAAATTGGTAGGGGTCCAGGGAGGGGGGGAGGACAGACTTAATGTGGTGCATGACTAGCCGCTCAAAGCACTTCATAAGGATGGGGGTAAGTGCGACTGGACGGTAGTCGTTGAAGCAGGATGGAGATGATTTCTTAGGGACTGGAATGATGGTGGTTGCTTTGAAGCATGTGGGGACGACAGCTTGACTCAGTGAGATGTTGAAGATGTCTGTGAAGACATCAGTGAGTTCCTCTGCACAGTCTCTCAATACACGTCCAGGAATGTTGTCAGGACCTGGAGCTTTGCGTGCGTTGACCCTGCTGAGGGATCTTCTCACGCTGTCTCTGGGCAGTGACAACATCACGTCATCGGGAGGAGGAGGTGACTTCTGTGCAGTGGTGCTGTTGTGAGCTTCAAAGCGAGCAAAGAAAGTGTTCAGCTCATTCAGCAGGGGGGTGGAGCTGTCACATGTCCGTGCAGGGGGCTTATAGTCTGTGATGGTCTGAATACCCTGCCACAGGCTCCTTGTGTCTCTGCTGTCGCTGAAACGATGGGCTATCCTCCTGGAGTACTGTCTCTTAGCCTTCCTGATGCCGCGTGACAGGTTGGCCCTTGCTGTCCTCAGGCCCACCTCATCTCCAGCTCTGAAGGCAGCGTTACGCGTCTTCAGGAGTCTGTAGACATTTCCTGTCAGCCACGGTTTTTGGTTGGGCCAGACGGTGATGGTCTTTGTGACTGTTACATCCTCCATACACTTGGTGATATAAGAAGTAACAGTCTCAGAGTACTCCTGGATGTCTGTGGTGTTGTGGTAGGTTGCAGCCTGTTTAAACATGTCCCAGTCAGTGGTGTCGAAGCAGTCTTGAAGAGCCTCTGATGACCCTTCAGGCCAGACTTGAATCTGCTTCTGGACTGGTTTGGTGGCTTTCACAAGTGGTCTGTATGCTGGCATTAACATAACAGTGATGTGATCTGAAGCACCCAGGTGGGGAGGGAAGGGCTTTGTAAGCTCCTCTCTGTGTAGTGTACACAAAGTCCAGAGTGTTTTTACCACGTGTTGGGAAGTCAATGTGTTGATTAATTTTTGGAAGCACACTCTTTAGGTCTGCATGGTTGAAATCTCCAGCCAAGATGAGAAAAGCATCTGGGTGGGCTGTCTGCTGATCACTGATGTGTTTATAAAGATTATTTTGTGCCTCACTCCTGTTGTTGTTGGAGCTGGGGGGGATGTATACAGCAACAAGTATAATAGCTGAATATTCCCGCGGTAGATAAAACGGCCGACATTTAATAATCATAAACTCCACCAGGGGTGAGCAGTGTTTGCAGACCACAACAGCATCGCGGCACCACGCATCATTGGTGTAAACACAGAGTCCGCCGCCGCGGGTCTTACCTCCCTCGACGGGCACTCTGTCCGCCCGATGGCATGTGCGCTGATCGAGCTGAATGGCGTGGTCCGGAACGCTGTTGTTGAGCCATGTTTCCGTGAACACAAAAACACAACAGTCTCTTACAGTCTTCCGAGTAGAGCAAAGAAGACGAAGATCGTCCAGTTTATTGTCCAACGAGCGTACGTTAGCGAGAATGATGGTGGGGATAGCCGGCTTGTGTGGTTTAGCCGCTAGCCTGACACGGATACCTCCGCGCTTCCCCCTCTTCTGTTTCCTCTCACCCCGTTTGTGGCGCCTCCACTGTGGGAGAGGTGCAGTAGTGGGGGACGGTGATGGGGTAGGCCCCCAGAGAAGGCCGTGATCCCGCAGATCTTGAGCGAGCGCCGAGCTTGGATTGAAGACTGTAGTTTTTCCAACCTCGAGCAGAAACTCACGTCTGTAGCTGAGTTTGCAGATGAACGGACGCGACAAGGACGTACAAAAACACTGTGATTTACACGACGAAAAACACAAAAACACCGGTCCGTCGGGAGAGAGAGAAGCCGCAGCGTGTGCACGCGCCGCCATGGTGAAACCAAAATGGACGAAGAACATAAGTTCATAATTCGATTTAGAAGTTAATGCAAAAACTTCCTTATGTGAAGTTTACATGATTGTATACAATGTGTTATTTGAGTGTTAATTATTATATCTAAAAATAAATAGCAACTGAATTTAGACTAATAGTTTGGGCTCTGTTGTTAACCTTTAATATGGTAATGTGCAAGTATATAGCTCCCTATATAGTTTACAGCATAATTTTTAAGAAACTTTTAGCTGTAATTGAATTCCTTTAAGGATTCCTTTTTTCTCCCTTGCTGTACCAAACCCCTACCGAACCGTGACTTCAAAACTGAGGTACGTACTGAACCGTCACTTTTGCGTACCGTTACACCCCTATTTACATGCAGATTTTATCTGCTAGTGTTTCACGAATAAGGCCCTATGTGTGTGTTCTTAAAGAATGTGTGTGTGGGGGAACTGAAAGAGTTCTGGATGTGACTGAGTAGTTATAATAAGTGTGTATTTGGGTAACTGTAGTGGTTAGCAGATTGCATACATAAAATCAATGCTCTTCTAAGCAAGTGCTTTAGAAAATAAGACTCCACTGAAACAGACATGCTTCCAAAATTGCACACGATTAGTCATAATTTCATTAGATCGAAGGCCAATAGCAGTGAAACTTGGCAGGGTCCTACTAATCAGTGTTTTTCTCTGAAACCGGCTTTGCATCACTCTATAATTTTCAGTGTCACGATTTGCTCCCAAGAACACAGAGACGAAATGAGAGAAATCTTTCCAATTCACTGGCTCATTGATTTCTCTCCAGCTCCAAATGCCTTTTTCCTTTCTCACCGTTATTTGAGGTATAATTTTTGTCCGTGTCAGAGGCTGCCGTTCATGTCTGCTTGTTGGCAATACTGAAGGTCATTTTCTGTCAGGACCATGAAATATACGGATACACAGATACCACGCACATACAAACACTACGAGCGTTTTCTGCTGGTCTGACTTATACCGGGAATATAATGTTACATTTTATGCTGATCTGGGATTAATGTCTTCCACCTGAATCCAAATGCACACACACTCAAATACTGACACATAAAGGACCACTATCATCAAAGATGATTGACAATTAGCATATAGTTTGGATTGGCGGTATGATTTTGTTCTAGGCAAGAACTCCCTGCGCATCCATGCAGCCTAGCATGGATAAGAGCAGGGAGAGCAGCAATAACCCCCCTTAGGGTAAATAGAACAGAACCAACATAATGTATTGCAGATAGCATTAATGTCAATATTAAAGTGTATAACATAATTTGGGAATTTATTCTGATTCAGGGGGAATCAGATGCCAAATCCTGACTGATGAGAGGAGGAGCTGGGGATGGCGGAGGGTAATTAGCGCCAGAGAAACGCGATAGCTTCTGATAATACTGAAGGAGCTATATATATGTATGCTGTGATAGACGTCGTATTCCTATAGGTAGACGTGATCAGCTGAAAGTCAGCGAGCTTGAATTGCCAGAACTAACGCTACACTTGATTTTAGCAAATATGAACATTCTGTTATTATTTACTCATTCTCATCCTGACTTTTAAGCTTAAGCTTGTTCTTTTGTGAAGACAGAAAGTCATACAGGTTTAGAAGGACACGAGGGTGAGTAAATGACAGAATTGTAATTCCTTCTCACCTGTACTCCTGGTCTTTCCGTTTCTGTGCGAGGTATTTTTTCTTGACTTCCTGGAGTTCATGTGCCAGACGTTCGATTTCATACTTGTAGTCTTCCGACTGGGACTCGTACATGTTGAGCTCAGCTGTTAGGGCCTGAGGAAGAAATAAAAAAGGTTGGAGATGAACGCAAAACATGTAAAACAAATTTTGTTAGTGCAATCAAAAATCTGTTTGGACAAGCAATGTTTGAATGTTAAAATAGTTGATATGTGCACATCTGTGACTTTCTCTAATAATGCGCCTAGTTGCAGTTTGTAGACTATTTATTAAGTGATTAACACTATAGAGTTTATTGTTTATTGGCAGTATTGTGTGTAATGCATTACTAAGTATCATTTAATTACTTTTCTCTTGAAAAAGTAAAGTAAGGGATCTTGTTTTTCTGTTTTAATTAGTTACTTCTGATGTAATTGCATTAAATACTGTAAAGACTAGATCAATTCTATTTAGTGGATTTAACATAAATATTTAACGTCTTATGTTAAAATGTATGTTTTTAATGTAACATTCTCCCTATAAGTACTTTGGTCAGTCCAAGGATAATTTATTTTATTCACGTAATTCTGACTTTATAACTTTATAATACGCCATTGCGACTTTATATCACACAATTGCGAATTATATATATATTTTTTGTGGATATATTTAAGATATAAACTCGCAATTGAAAAAAGCAGTTTTAATTGTTTCAGTTTATATTCTGTTTAATGTTGGTGACCGCATTATTTTACATATGAATATGATTATATATGATACTGCTTGTTTCTGCATCTTGTTTCATGTGTTTTGATCAGGAGATTCAGTACTCTTTCAGAAAACATGTAATAGCACCCCCTATCATATAACAGTGAAAACATGGAAAGCAGAAACATTCCGTCAATGGCGGGCAAACGTCATAAATGACGGAAATGTACGTCACTGGCGGGGAAAGAGTTAAAAGAGCAGATTCATGTCTATCCTTCTATTGTTCAACTGGATTTAGAAAGTAATTTGTAGTAAGCAATGCAATATTTTTTTAGAGAGAGTAATTAGAACAGTAATCTAATTACACTGTTGAAGTATACTTTTTTAGAGTAACTTACCCAACACTGAACAACACTTCATAACCATGATAATACACTAAAAGTAGTTTATAGCCTTTATATAATCTGCTTTGGTGCTTCCAGATATGTTGCACACCATCTAAATATTGCAAAGCATCTAAGAGCCCATTTGTCAATTACATTAAAATGTTTCCCAAAGCTGCGCTCAACCTTCAGTAGGCACCTCTTTGCTATAAATGTGTCCTAGTTGTACAGTTGTGATCTATCACTGAGGATGTGTTCAGCTTAACACGCGGTCAGCTCATCTCTCCCTCCGAGCAAGAAATGGAGTGATTTCCTCTGCGGCATCTCATTGATCTCCGTCAATCTTTGCACATATCAGTCAAGCTCTAATTGTCATTCATCCAATGTGCTCGAAAACACCCACATAGTGCAGGTGACCCAACAGCCCAGAGCTCAGTAATCAAAGGAACAGCAAGAAGAGGGATGCTAAAGAGGAGGAGGAAGATGGACAGAGAGAGAGAGAGAAATAAATGAAGAAAGCCCATATTTGCAGTGCAGCAGAGCTAGTTTTGGATTGAACAATTTGGGAAGGATTTTTCCGCACAATAGGCATTCATAATGTTTCTGTTCAATTAAAGCGTTTCACTTTCATGTTTTTCCATCCACAAAAGCGAATAAAAAATTATTTGAAAAAAAAAAAAAAAACTTCCATAAATTAGTTCCAAGTCTGCCATAAATTAGTTTTTAGTTTAGTTTTTTTTTTCCCCTGCAACAATTGAAACATGTTTGATGGAAATTCAGATTTGGGTGTTGAATTGGGCCAAAAGTTGCACTGTTTAATCAACTTTCAAGCAAAAACTAAATACATCACCTGCTGTGGGGTTTTCATAAAGCGTTGAATAATATTCTGACTCACACGGGAATTTTCTAAAGACAAAACTCTGGAAACATTTTCTAAACAAGCATGGAGTCAAAAGACCAGTGTTAATTAATGTTAATTTCCTAAAGGGGGCTGGAGCGGGAAGACATGCTTCAATCAAAACAAAGAATGGGATGATTTTTCTGTTTGGCTCATTAGTAGGGCTTCTGTTCTAATGTTAATTATGCTGAGCTTTGTTTATTTAAAGCGCTGCCAGTGATGCCTCCGGTGCGTAACTCATTTTAAGCTTGGCAATAAATTATCAGAAAGCCAACCCCCCCTATGCCTATCTTCAGGCCGTTATTTTTAAGTTCAAGGGCGCCAGAGAGTTTTATACTCCACACTGCAGATATTCTAATACATCAGCTCTGAATTTCTGCCGAGCTAAGGAGTTTTGAGTCTTTAAAAGTCTGTGACGTTCATTTTTTTAAAGAATGGCGAATGTAACAGAGCGGTTTCTACTGGTTTGCCTCGTTTTCAGATCCAGGGTCAGTTTCCTGGATCCTAATGGTTGCCATTACATGGCAAAAACCTGATCAAACCCCAGCTTAAAGATCAACATATATCAAAGCCATATGGATATTATAAGGTCACCTAAGGCTCAGCAGAGGCTCATAACTTTTTAACCGCTCTCATCTCTGCTTCTTGCCTTTTTAATAGGACAAGACGAGGCAGCTTAAACCGAACTGACTCATTAAAAATGACATTAGTGGTCGCTGTCTCCAGATGGACCTGAACTCCTAATTAAGTGGCGAAGTAACTAATTATTCATTTTGTGTGATGGTGAGAGGGAGAAGGGGAATAAGGAGATGAGGATGATGGGAGAGGAGTGAGAAGAGGAATGATTTATGTGAGAAAAACCCAGCTGACATATCACAGTTGGGGGTGGGGGGGTATGGGGTTCTAAATAAATTAATTACAAAATTAACTTGATTAAATATTTAATTTAAACATATTCATTATTATTATTATTTTACACTACTATTATGTTTCTTTATTTCAGAGCAGAAGAAAGAACAGAAAAGTGTTTTTTAGAGGACCTTCAGTTGTTTGGTCTTCTCCCGGAGAGTTCGCTGATACACCTGCAGTTTTTCTGCTGCCTCCGGACCGGGCTGCCGAGCAAGGATGTGTTTCAGCTCAACATAAAGTTTCTCTTTCTCCTGCAACCACAAAATACACACACAACAAATAGTTTAACACAATCAAATGAAATACATTTTAAAGTGCCCCTATTATGCTTTTTCAGATATTACCTTTCATGTTTTGTGTAATACAGCTGTCTGTGAATGTTAACCGTCCGCAAAGTTTCAAATATCAAAGTTCACAATAAATGGAGTTATTGAGTGCATTTACATGCACCCTCATATTGTGATTATAATGGCTCTGACTATTTTTACCGCTCTGACCAAAGTGCGCATGTGTATGGATGCTGTATGTTGTTCACTAAGGGTGTCGCGATTTGGATTTTAAATTGAAATCGACAGAAATTAAGTCACAATCTCGAACTTCAAATTAAAAAATGGAATCATCGATGCTGCCACGCCTCATGTCATGACCGGTTGATTGCCAAGCAGACAAAAACACATGTTTTGAAGTGCTGCGAGTCAACCTCCTCTAACTTAGCTACAGTCACTCAAAAGATAGCATGGCAGCTGCAGATGCAGGAGACCCATCGACAGTACTTGAACCCCCTCCTCTTTCACTGAAGTTGCCGGTGTGGAAGTATTTTGGATTTCCAGTGAGCGTTCGCATTGCCGACAAAAAAGCCACAGTTTTCAAGCTCTACTATGTGCGTGTACCATATTCTTTCACTGGCAGCACGACTAACATGGCAGAGCATCTCCGCAGGCACTACAAAAACAGATTTATCTGTTAAACCAACAACTGTAACACAAACTACTCTTCCGTCTTCATTTGGAATTAAACTTCAAAGTAACTCAACTTGTGCAAATGCAATTACGCGCGCGTTAGGAGTATTCATAGCCACAGACATGCAACCTTATTCGGTGGTGGAAAACTCCAGTTTTAGAGATTTAATTGGCATGCTAGAACCACGCTACGAAATCAAGTAGAATCCATCTCACAGCTATGGTGATTCCCTCCATGTATAATAATTTAAAGGAGAAAGTTACTGCAGGTCTGAGCAGCGCACATTTAGTTGCTGTTTTATTGTTTTTGTTTGTTTTGTTGTGAACTTGAATGTCATCTTCTGTGAAGAAGACTGCACTTACAAAAGAGAAACTGGACAGCAGGTTATTTTGCTTAAGTTTTCAATTGACTGAAGATATAAGTTATTGTCACATTATGTTGTTAATAAATGTTTTAAATTTGACAATGTAGTGTGGTACATTTTGAACAAAGGCCAAATATTATATTACATAAAAGTATAGTCTAAAAATGGCATAGCAACCTGCGCTTTAAAAAAAATAAATGTAAAAATCGTGATCTTAGAATCTAAAATTTAATCGATTCGAGGATTTGGAGAATTGTGACACCTCTATACAACTTCATTAATGAACTCCGTTACATTATTCTTAAGTTTTCTCATCTCCAAATCTCTAAACTCTGTCAACACAACTTCCATATCTTCACCCAGATGGTGCGAACGTGACGACAGCGTAGGCAAACACATCATTGCCATGTTCATCACGACGCCGAATAAGATCCAGTACGTCCATATATTTTTTTTCCCGAATTTGATGCGAGTAGATTAAAACAATGGCCGGTAACATGCATAATGTATGCATATCTGAGTGTGGTATAACCATACTTATTAGCAAATAATCAGAATCATGAAAATTACATGTAAACTGGAATGAAGAGTTTTGCTCATGTCATGTAAACATCTTACTGCGATTAAGACCTTACTCTGATTATTAGAATGAATCGCATTATTGGTGCACATGTAAATGTAGTCATTGTCTCACAAAAGAAAGAACTGATTCTGAACTGCCTGCAGCAAGTATTCCGTAATTCCAGTCGCACTTCCTGCCTGAACCTACGTAGATTTGTAAAAAAAATTGCATAATGTCAGCCTATGGTCTTCATTGGCTGCCTGCGAACGTTTACTTTGACCCGCCCACAAACACTGTAGTTGTATCAGAGGCCTGTAAGAGTTTGGTTTGTGTTGTTGAAATGTTGAGAAGACGCTGTTTTCTGCGCTACTAAAGCAAATCCACTTTTGTATGCACGCTTGAATTGATACATTAAAACTGAAGCCACCGTTACAGTTCCTATCATCACTGTGTATACAAGTGCTGATGATGCTTCCAGAGCTCAGTTCAGTTATGGTAATGGCCGTTTCATAAGGAGGAGTTTAAAGAGACCAGATCTTTTATCAAACTGTTTCAGACACTGTAAGAAGAGAAGTGATGCTGTAAAGTATATTATGAGAAAATTAAAGTGTTTTTGACCTTGGACGCATGTAAACCTGTTGTAAGAGACTAAATTAAGAACCATTAATAGGGCAAAATAGGGGCCCTTTAAATGTGAAGTACCGACAAATTGAATTACGTTTTTAACAAATATTACTTGTTAACATTTTCACTATTGCTATTTTTTTATACAAACTAAATATTCTATTTGAGGACTGCAATTAACTTATGATAAAAGATCCACTAAAACAATGTGAAAGTTCTCTGATATGTTAAAAATCTGTCACTAAATAGAAGCATTTTTCCTTGCAAAGACTTTAAAAGATATTTGTTCGTTCATTGTGAGTTCAGAGCATTATGGAGAGATTTCTTGTATATTGCCAGTCGTACGATCAAAAGCAATGAAGCTGTTTTTCAGTGTCACATCACAGGAAAAAGATACAGCCGGATTCAGGGGACTGACAGCTAATTCATTTTGTAAGCAAGTGTTAATTATCCAAGTGTGTGGAGGAAAGAAAGATGTAGAACTAAGACTCCATCACAGCGCTGACCAAGTAATGACACACACACACACACACACGTACGGATCATCAATGTTGCTAATTAGAGAGGGAGTCCTGACCAGTTTGAACTCATCAATGCTAATAAATGCAGCCTGTCTGGTGTCTAAAATGATCACTAATATAAAGGCTCTAAATGATGTGCCATAGGAGAAATCATGAATTCAGGGGGTTTAGGACGTCTGAAAGAAGATTGGTCATGATCAAAAGGACCAGCATTCAAAATGAAGACATACTCATGGCCTGGACAACCACAAAACAGTTATTTGTCTCAAACATGTTACTCAGATAGACACGCACACACATGCACACTCTATGGATTTATTGCAAAGCAGAAAGCTTAACACATTATTCCTCTGAAGCTTCCAGTATTTTTCCAAAGATATTTTCTGTCTTTTTCTTTTTGCCGTTTCTTCACAGCCACGGTGGCCGTCTCGTCATAATTTCATCAATAGTGAAGTGAGCGTGTGTGTTAGAGAGCGAGTCAGCGAATGAATGATTTATGACTGAGAGGCGTCTGGACTTACACTGACTTTTATAGGATCACAACAAGGGCGAGATCAAACCCAGTCTCAGACTCCACCTTTCACCAACTCTCTGTCTCGCGCAAACATCTGAACTCATAACACTTTATCAAAGAATGCATCAAGCATCCGAAAACATTTTCATGGCCCTACGTGGGCTGAGCTTTGATAATGCTAATGCAGTTACACGTGTGTTCGACAGAGACCCAACAACCTGTCTGTTTATTTCGGTCTTTCTCTCTTTTATTCTGCCTGTCTTACTATATTTATTATAAATATAACACCAAGAATGACAAACATTTTGGGGCTTTATTTCTCAGAGGAAATGTTTTATTTCTCCGAGGTTAGTCTTTCGCAGTACTTTTTCCATACAGATCTTAAATGGATTGTTTCAGGTTCAATACAAGTTAAGCTCTTTTGAATTACTTTTCACTGACTGTTGATCGCAGACCGTCCTCTTGTCAGACCTTGTTGAGATCTCTTCTCAAGCTTTATAACAGACAAATGTTCAATTACTAGTCTGTCTGTTTCTCGAGAGAAAATAACTGGATTTCATTTACATATTTTAATGCTAATGTTTTTAATATTGCATAAAAATGCTGGATAGAAACACCAAAATGTGAATAAAAAATCCACAAATGCACATAAAAACCTACATGCTATCTTAAAGTGGATTAACCTTGAATTTTCTATGAAGAAAGTTTGAGTAAGACTATTTTAAAGAAATTCATTCTTTTATTCAGCAAGGACGCATTAAATTGATCAAAAGTGACAATAAAGACATTTATAGTGTTACAAAATATTTCTATTTCAAATAAACGCTTTTGAAGAATACTGAAAAACAGTTTTCAACATTGTTAATTTTTAGCACCAAATATTAGATATTAGAGATTCAAGATTCAAGAGTTTTATTTGTCACATACACAGTTATATACAGAATATACAACCGGCAGTGAAATGTAAACAGGTCCGCTCCATGGACAGTGCAAATTCACAGTTAAAAACACAAGGAGGAAATTATAATAGAAATAGAATAAAAAAGTACTATATATATATATATATATATATATATATATATATATATATATATATATATATATATATATATATATATATATATATATATATATATATATATATATATATATATATCTGTAGAATTATAAATAATCAAGTCAAGTAGATGAAAAAGTAAAAAAAAATAAAAATAAAGAAGTGGAATAAAATAGTGAAGTAAACTATTTTTACTTCACTTCAGTTTACTCACACAGTGAGTAAACTGTAGACTTATAAATATGTGGTTAACAAATGTATAAAGAGTATAATGTGCAAACAGGTTTATAACAGGTTGTTACACAGTAACAACGAGAACAGAAAGTGCAGTGCAATGTCAGTGTATCGATGTTTATCCTGAAGTGAAGTCTCGTGATGTTAAGTGACTGAGTTCAGGAGTCTGATGGCCTGGGGAAGAAGCTCCTCCTGAGTCTCTCAGTTTTGGCCATCAGGCTTGAAGCGCTACCAGATGGTAGCAGCGTGAAATGAGGGTTTGCAGGGTGATTAGAGTCCTTGATGATCTTAGTAGCTCTGCCTTTGCAGCGTTTGGTGTAGACGTCCTGCAGAGACGGGAGAGCTGACCCTGAGATACGCTCGGATAAGCGCACGACTCTTTGCAGGGCTTTGCGGTCATGACTGGTGCTGTTCCCATACCACGCTGTGATGCACTGAGTTAATACACTTTCTATCGCTATGGCGTATCTCAATGGGATACAAGCGGTGGAAGTGATCTCTCGCGCGTATCTCTATGCCATATCATGTATTTTGACCTCACTTGCCGGAAGTGATCACATAGAGAAGGCTGTTGGTTGTCCATAGATCACATTCGAGGTAAAAAAAAATAAACTGATCGTTTCGTGTCTTAAGACATCAATGTGTCGTCACAAGCCACAGGGTTTAATATGGATTTGTATGTATATACACTTTCTATCGCCCCTAAATAGAAAGTTTTCAGGATAGCTGGTGAAACCCTGAATTTCCTCAGCTGGCGCAGGTGGTACAGTCTTTGCCTGGCTTTTTTTACCTGTGTCTGAATGTGAGCAGTCCAGGTCAGGTCCTCGGAGATGTTTACACACAGGTACTTGAAGCTCCTCACTCTCTCTACTGGTGACCCGCTGATCATGAGGGGGGAGTATGTCCATTGCTGTCTCTTCCTGAAGTCCACAATCATTTCTTTGGTCTTGCCAACATTCAGAGAGAGACAGTTGTCCTGGCACCATGATGTTAGATGCTCCACCTCGTCCAAGTATGCCGTCTCATTGTTGTTGGAAATGAGGCCCAGGACAACAGTATCATCAGCAAATTTGATGATAGAGGTGGAGCTGTGTGTGGACAAACAGTCATGCGTGTAGAGAGAGTAGAGCAGGGGGCTCAGGACACAGCCCTGTGGAGCTCCCACACTCAGGGTGATGGAGGAGGAGGTGGACTGGCCTATTCTCACCACCTGAGGCCTGCCAGTGAGGAAGTCCTCAATCTAGTGGCAGAGAGAAGGATTCAGGCCGAGATCCAGGAGTTTGGAGGTTAGCTTTATGGGAACTATGGTGTTAAAGGCTGAGCTATAGTCAATAAATAGCAGTCTTATGTAGTTCCCACTTTTGCTGTCGATGTGAGTGAGGGAGGACTGGAGGACATGAGAGATGGCATCTTCAGTCGATCTATTGGGACGATAGGCAAACTGAAGAGGGTCCAAAGTGTCAGGAATGAAGGCGCAAATGGTGTTTTTAATGAGTCTCTCAAAGACCTTCATGACTATAGATGTGAGAGCCACTGAACGATAGTCATTTAGGCAAGAGGGTTTACTGTTCTTAGGGACAGGGATGATGGTGGATTTTTTGAAGGAGGTGGGGACCACAGATGTTGCGAGGGACTCATTAAAGATAGATGTAAACAACCCGGCGAGCTGATCAGCACAGGACCGCAGAACACGACCTGAAATACCATCTGGCCCAGCAGCTTTCCTGACGTCCACGCGCTTGAGTGCCCTCCGAACTTCATCCTCTGAGACAGAGATCATGTGGTTGTTGCGCTTCATCTGATATTTGATGGTTGGAGCAACCATCTGCATGTTTCATGAACATAATGAATTCATGTTTTGGAGGCAAAAATAAGTCATTATTTTCAGATCTGTCAGGTGTTCTAATAATTTTGGCCACCACTGTATATATATCTTGTATATACCTTAATCCCTGTAGTTATCTTATATTACCCAGTATTTTCTTAGGTACGTACATGTACTGTAAAATAAAGTGCAACCCAAACTTAAGATTGTACGTATATTGTTTCCTATCGTCTGAGACCCTGTCCCAAATGGCACCCTAAACACTCACGGCCTTCCTCCGATTTTACACTTCTACGACGTAAGACTGCTTTGACTCCCGGGAAGAGGTCTGCTGCAGAGCTCGCTTCAGTGTGAGCTCGGCAAAAGTGCACATCAAGGGTGCATTTCAATTGCAAAGGCACCCTTCTGAAACCTAAAATGACAAACGGGACACCCTATGGTCTCATGGACTTCACGATCATGTACACATGGCAGCCCTTGTACTGTAAGTCCACAGTGCTTATGCAGTGTGCCATTTGGGATGGGCCCTGAAATTCTTAGTACCCTAGTTTTTATACACATGCTACCTAGAGCAGAAACACCTCTATTCTTAGACATTGGTAAAAACATATAGATCAAATGATCTACTGCAAATCAAAGTCAATGTCACCTGCTTCCAGATAATGATAGTTATTAAAATGTACTTTTGCCTGCTGAATAGAAAAGCATCATCTATAAAGACTATGATGTGAATTTCTCCATCCTCCCTGATTCAGAGGAAATGACAAAGAATAGCTGGCTCTCATCCAATGACCGCATCATGGGTCCTTCAAATCCTCATCTCTCGATATTCTCGCTCAAGTATTGTTTTGTACATTTCTAATAAACAAAAAGGAACATACAGGAAGTTGGTGCTTACCTTCATACTGACTTAATTTACTCTATATTGGACTGAATAATCAGAGGCTATGTGACATGGAGAAGACCTGAAGCTTCAGCGCGGTCGGGACGACGAACACGACTTAAAAGCAAACAGATGTTCTGTGTGTCACTCCATTCAGAGATGAAGACATGCTGTGACTGACAGTGATGGGAACATACACTCAATTTTCACACCCCCGCAACGGCTTTCTCTGCCAAAGACTTCGGACGACAATTGCACGTCTACCGGCTTTCGACCTGTCGTGTCTTGCGGCAGAGACATCCTCCCTTGACAGCTAGAGAAGACTTTGAACATCACAATGGTTTTAGTTTGCTGTTGTTGTTGTCATGGCAAAAGTTCTGTCACGAAAGAGTAAAGGCATGCTTTCGTGACTTCGAGCGGTGGGTCTCAATTAGTGGGTCACAGGTCTAATGAGGTCAAAAACAACACAAATCACTTAAAGGGATAGTTCACCCAAAAATTTAAATTTGATGTTTATCTGCTTACCCCCAGGGCATCCAAGATGTAGGTGTCTTTGTTTCTTCAGTAGAACAAAAATTAAGATTTTTAACTCCAACCGTTGCAGTGTGTCAATCATATAATGCATGTCCAATGGTAACATTTTAGAGTATGAGAGCTATGAGAGTAAAAAAAAAAACACACATACGAATGCATATTAAACCCTGCGGCTCGTGACGACACATTGATGTCTTAAGACACAAAACGATCGGTTTGTCCGAGAATCCGAACAATATTTATATCATTTATTTTTTACCTCAAATGCGATCTATGTACAACAGCCTTGAGTGCGCCATCACTTCTGCTAGGTGAAATCAAATGTACACGATATGGCGTATCTCAATGGGATACAAGCGGTGGAAGTGATCTCTCGCGCGTAATCTCTATGCCATATCATGTATTTTGACCTCACTTGCCGGAAGTGATCACATAGAGAAGGCTGTTGTACATAGATCACATTCGAGGTAAAAAAAAAAATAAACTGATCGTTTCGTGTCTTAAGACATCAATGTGTCGTCACGAGCCGCAGGGTTTAATATGGATTTGTATGTATATGTTTTTTTTTTTTACTCTCATAGCTCTCATACTCTAAAATGTTACCATTCACATGCATTATACAACTGCCACACTGCAATGGTTGGAGTTAAAAATCTTCATTTGTGTTCTACTGAAGAAACAAAGACACCTATCTTGGATGCCCTGGGGGTAAGCAGATAAACATCACCCCTTTAAAGTAAAGTTGTATTTTACCCTGAATATTCCTCTAAA
Source organism: Paracanthobrama guichenoti (assembly GCA_018749465.1). Lineage (NCBI taxonomy): Eukaryota > Metazoa > Chordata > Actinopteri > Cypriniformes > Gobionidae > Paracanthobrama > Paracanthobrama guichenoti. The sequence goes on from CM031943.1 coordinate 38,460,248, forward strand.
GCTTCAGCTTATACAAATATCTTGGGACAAGATAGGTACGAATTGCTTTCACTTTACTATGGTCAGCCTCGTACGTTGATTACATGTCCCAGGAATGTTACTTCATGCAAGCAGAACTTACTTTGTCTGAGATTAATCAATAAACCAGCCACTTGTAACTTTTGGAAAACAGCTTGGAGATCAAGGAAATTCTGAGTAACAGATGGAGAGTAGACGATAATATTGTCAGTCTATAAAAAGCAATTTTTCCCACGTAGCTCTCCCAAGACAGTCTCCATAAGACGTTAGAAAGTGGCTGGGGCATTTTTAAGTGCAAATGGCATTGCATTAAAGTGAAATAGTCCTGCCAGGGTAGTAAAGGAGGTATTGGAGGGTCTTTACTGGAAGCATCTATAGTCACTTGCCAATACTCACTATTAAGATCGAGAGTAGAAAAAACAGACCACCACCGAAAGGGATTACTTCAGTAAGATTTGCCAGATGGTAGACGTCACTTTCTGTTATGGGGTTCAATTTGCGTTAGTCTACGCAAAAAGAGTTAGTCTATAAAGAGATATTTTGAAGAATGTTGGTAACCAGACAGTTGGTTACCAACATTCTTCAAAATATCTCTTTGTGTTCAACAGAAGAAAGAAACTCATACAGGTTGGAACAGCTTGTGGGTGAGTAAATGATAACAGAATTTTCATTTATGGGTGAACTATCCCTTTAATATTCATCTGGAAACCTTGAAAAAAAAAATCTCATGCTTTCTTTGCTGAATAGAAAGTTCAAAAGTACATAATTTATTTAAAAAATCAAACATTTTTGTAACAATGTGAAAGTATTTACAGTACTATTTGATCAATGTACTCTTGTCGAATAAAAGTATTAATTCTTTAAAAAAGTACTAACCACAAACTTTTGAATGTTAGTATACTGTACTTTGATCTAATTACACACAATTTTGTGTCCTTAAGTGCATTTTTATACTATACTATACCCTGTCAACTGTCCCTGACTTTGAAAACAACAAAATCAGCTTGAAGAAACTAGCTCCTTATTATTTCAAGGGATCCCCACTAAATACCAGAAGTTCTGAACACATGCATGACACTTAATTTTAGCTGTGTGTACTAAACAGGTTAGTCTGTGCAAGCAGCGAGAGAGTTCAAAGCTGGTCTAAGGAGCATGAAAGACAGCAGCACTGAAGGAAGTGCTCACGCATGAGCTTTGGAAATTAGAGGTCATGACCTTTCTCTGAGTGCTGGATCTACTGCAATACAAAATAACACCTTCCTTTCTGTTTTGCCCAAATTAAAACTCAGCTCGGAAAAGTCAATCTAACTCTGCAGCACATGATTTGAAAGTTTCGCTGACCTTACAACTCATCTGCGATATGATGCATATAGTGTTATATTACATTATCTGTAGGGCATAATAAACCCCATAATAAAGGCAAAAACAGCCTTTCCTTTCTTACCTCAGCTGGTAATACAGTGAGTCATTGGGCCATTTCTTGCAGTCACTATGCATGAATAAATAGCTGACCGCTAATCGCCAGTCCAGATTTGCCTGCACGAATATTAACCGATATGATATGCTCTGTGCCTCTTTTATTATTGCACTGCCTCAATGCAAATAATGTGACAATTAGAGTGTTTCTGTGTGAAAAACATCGCCTGGTCTTTGTTTGCTGTAAAGTGGTGCATTGTGAATACTTCAAGATCTATAATGGGTATTATATTCAAAATTGAGCCTGTCTCGCATCCTTTCTAAATCACAAGTGTCCTCCGTCTACAGAAGTGCAGCATTGTCTTGACTGCAATGGCTTTTTGCTATTGTGTCCTAAACGGTGCTACATTGTACACGCTGTCACAATTTTCACTGCAAACAGCTACAAAACAATACAACAATGCCCTACTGTCTAACGGCTGTGGTGGGGCTGTTTTAAAAGACATCAAATGCAGCTCAAGACTCACACACAGCACTGAAGCCGATACACAGAGATGTGCCTGAGCGACTTCATAATTACACAATGAGTTATAGGGGTGTTGTAAGACAGAGAGCTTTAACCTAATTAGAACTGAACCCCAATGTTCATTCGTAGCTGAATGCGTACACTTTCACACAGACAATGTGTGCATAAAAAGCTTGAATCAGGAGTCCATTGCCAATTAGAGCCCATTGTGTGAAATTGTGCATAGAAATACACAATGCTGATGAATACATATGGTTATATATATATATATATATATATATATATATATATATATATATATATATATATATATATATATATATATATATATATATATATACACATATATTTATTTATTTATTTATTTATTTTTTCAGTTTATTTCAATATGTATTTATTCATCCTTTGGCTAGCATTACATTATATGATCAAGCTCTTATTCATGCAAATGCTTTTAAACCATTTAAGCATGACAAGACAAAAGAGAATGTCTGTGATTGTCTGTGATTGACTGACACACACACACACACACACACACACACACACACACAGAAAGATGTGCGCCAGTATCTTGTGCACAGATAGTGTGCCAGTTCTCTTTCACGCTTAAACAAACAATAATACACAATTATGCCAAAATGCCCATTTTGTAGGGTATTCTCATATGAGAAGTCTTAAATTAGTTAAATAATGTTTTAAATTAGCTTAAAGAGTTGCGAGAAAATGAGATGTGCGTGCCAGCGCGTCAGATCTATGTCATGTTCGGCTGCAGCAGATCTTAAAGTGACAGCAGCCTAATAAATAAAGCCATTACAACAAAGATTTAAAATAAACTGTCTTTAAGTTGCTTCTACATTAAGTAGAGTAACTGAGATTACTACAATTTAAAAATATTAAAATCTCCAATGTTTTTAATCATGATTAAAGTGTGATTAGTTAATCACTAATTAATTTAATACGTTTTTTTTAATCGATTGACAGCACTGATAAACACATACATGTGTGTGTTTTTCCATCACAAGAATATTAAAAAAAGAGAAGTTATTTTAAATTGTAAAAATATTTCTACTGTATGTTTAATCAAATAAACGCATAAGAAACTTTCAAAAACATAAACGAAATTATATATTATATATCTTACAGACTCCAAACTTTTAAATGGTGGGTGGGTCATGAAAATGTTATCATCAATTTATCAATTAAAATTTATCAATTTACCCAGAAGGCATTTTCTCAGAAGGGGTTTCTCTGGCATTTTTCAAACCTAATACAGGATTAACCTAATACCGGGAGTGGAGGAGACGACAAGGAACAAACACGGAGGACGGAGCAGGTAAGTATAGCGAGTGGATGAGTCCTACTCAAAATGAGACCAGACAATGTGATCAGAGTGAAGTGTGTGCACACTCCGGATACCGGTCATGGGCTGGAGCACACTCTGGACACTGGTTGGAGACTGGGGACGTCACTGGGCTCTGGACGGAGACAGGGGACGCTTCTGTCCAGAACCTTCACAGGGAAGGGAGACGTCGCTGGGCTCTGGACGTGTAAGGAAGACATCAATGGGCTCTGGACGGAGACAGGAGACGTTACTGGGTTCTGGATGGAGACAGGGGTTGTTAATGGGGACAGTACAGGACTCTGGTCAGGGACAGGAGACAGCACAGGACTCTGGATGGGGACAGGAGTGGCAGGACGAGACTCTGGATGATGGTCAGTGGCAGGTTGCATGACAGATGTAAGCTGGGACTGAACGATGGTGATGGAGTCCCCCTCTGCCTTGCCAACGACAAACGAGGATCCCTCTATTCATAGCGCAAAGTTCATATACTGATCCAGAGTCCATGATGTATCTCCTCGGGGCATTAAATACCGGGTCTCATTGTCCAGCCTGCACCAAAATCTCACCATAAGGGTAAGGTCACTGCAAGTGGCTCGGTGGCTGATGGTGATGTACTCAGCGACATATTCCTCCAGGTCTCTGCCCTTCTGGAAAGGAAAGACTGTGGCACCTTCCTTTATTTCGCTGCCATTCAAAGGGGCGACGTTGATGGAAGCGATCTCCCCGTTTCTCATATTGTAACTGTTCAGGTCTGGTCTTCTGTTATGGAACAGAGACTCAGGACCAGAAACAATGTAAATATAAAAGAGTTTATTTAACACAGACGGGTATGAGGATGAATAGGTAAGTATTACAGAGATGAGGGATGGTAGATGAATGGAAAATGGGAATACTGACAGTCTCTGTTGTTATAGGATGACATGGATGGCGAAGGTGACGGGAACTAGTGCACACACCTCAATGACAGGAAGGGAGTCTGGGAGTGGAGAAGGAGACAATGAACAAACACAGAGGACCAGGTAGACAAAGGAGACATGATGACACAAGAGGTAGGTAATCTTTGCGTAAAGCAGGTAAGTATAGCGATTGGCCTACTCAGTCCTACTCAAAACAAGACCAGACAATGTGACTGTGTGAAGTGTGTGCTTAAGTAGCAGGTTGATGAGGGTGCAGATGAGGTGCAGGTGTGTGTGATTGGGAATTGCATGCAGGTGAGGGCCAGGGAGGATGATGGGAAATGTAGTGAAGAGGTGGTGACTGTGACCTAACAAGGGTAACCATGGGAACTAAGGATTGTTGGGAAAAATGAACAAATAAATGAAATAAAAAAACAAACTAAAAGTCCAACACCCAAACAGAACCCTGACAAACACGTGATTTTATATGATCTGATACCTAAAAACGGTTGCTTGTTCCTTAGGTTGTGAACCAGTCTGTTAAGCTTCATTTGATACAGACAGTGAAAGGAACCTTTTTAAACTGGCTGTCTGTCTGATGTTAATGGCATTTTGAAAGCCCATTTTATCATTTTCACTGCATCTGAGCTCAAGATCCGAAGTGAGAAAAAAAAACTCTTAACACCATCAAACTGAACATCACAGTCCATGTCTACCCGTCTTGTAATGGTGAAAGTAAAGTGGACAGCTATTCCTAGAACATTTTGTCTGTCTCTTTCAGACGAACTGAGAACTTGTCTTATTTATTTATTTCTCTCAGTTCTATAACGTGTCTGATTAGTTGCTTTGGCGCTACCATTATAGTCCTCAAACAAACCAAATCAATTAAAAATCCCAAATACAAAAGCAAGAAAGCATAAAAAATTACCCTAGTCGCGCTGACAGCACCTCTCTCCAGCTCTCCATTCATAACCTAATCAGAGATTCCAAGTGCATTTATGTAAACAAATGTTGCTCCCTCAAGAAGCTCTGCTCGAGCACCTGCTACATCTGAGCAATCACATTTGTTTCTAGTCTGAGCAATGAACAGCACGGATCACTTCATTACAGATAATGGAGGGCCCTCTGAATACTAGACACCATACACAAGGACAAAGAGAGGGAAATGACTGTGCTTCATGGTAGTTCTAGACTGTAATGTAAGTAAAGCACAGCTAAACATAAATAATAGACTCTGCTTGTTGTGTATTATTGAATTAAATGGCAGAAAGGTCACAGATGACAATCACATACATTAAAAAATCTCTCTCTCTCTCTCTCTCTCTCTCTCTCTCTCTCTCTCTCTCTCTCTCTCTCTCTCTCTCTCTCTCTCTCTCTCAGTTCACGGTACTTTAAAAAATGTACTCCAGTAAAAATGAATAACTATCACCCAGAAAGAATATGCAGACTTTTTCATAGTTTTGGGGAAATCTGAAGAATTTTAGCGTGGTAAAAGTAGAGAGTGCTTTTCTGTTATTAGGAGCTGAAAGCATAATCAAATTAGTCAAACTATGTAATAATGGAACAAGCAAGGCACAGAGGATGTGTAAAACTAATGGTGGACATTCTGATTAGGTGGCAATATGTGGAGCTTTCTGCAAAAAGCCCTACAGACACAGAAAAAAAAAAGTTTATAATATATTTTTATAGTGGGAATTTTAAGTTAGAAAAATGCCATATAAACCTCATGTCTTGTGTGTTGACATGGCCTCCAAATTCCCCAGAACTCAATCCAATCGAGCATCTGTGGGATGTGCTAAACAAGTCCGATCCATGGAGGCCCCACCTCACAACTTACAGGACTTAAAGGATCTGCTGCTAACATCTTGGTGCCAGATACCACAGCACAGCTTCAGGGGTCTAGTGGAGTCCATGCCTCGATGGGTGAGGGCTGGTTTGGCAGCAAAAGGGGGACCAACACAATATTAAGTATATATACCAGGGGGACTTCCTCTGAGGAGGCAAGGGAGGCAGTGCTTCCTCAAAAAAAACTGGATGACAAAATAATTGATAATACAAAAATAAAACAAAGCAAATGTTAAAAAAATGTATGATTAAAAGTGTAAAAGTCACTCGTTTTTATAAAATGTACTGTCCAACAGCGACACCCGCAGGTGAAGTTACAGAGGGAGGCACGCCTCCTCTGTCCCCATTGCCTTAAAATAGAGCCCCTAATGCATGCTGTGAGTTTAGTGGTTAATAATTGAAATTAATGGAGAAAAGTCACGAGAGTAGAGTAGACATGAGAGTAGGCAATGGCTCCATCGTGCTATGATTGGATATGATTGGTTATGGATGGATATGATTGGTCCATGCGATACATCCCGCCTCTTGTTTTCGTGCACGTTCATAGGAAGACTAATTAAAGTGAGTAAACAACAAAGCCATTTAGATATCACCACTTTATGTCACGTCAAAATCAAACTTGAAATGACCTGAAAACATTACTGTGGGGTTTTTAGTGAACAAACAGCTTGGGGAAATTAAAGGTACATTGCCATGTCTGTGTACAGTATAGTCTACATGTACAAGCTTGACGATGACTGCTGAAAATAAGTTAACTATTAAAAAGAAAAGCTGAACATTAATTTACAAATAACATATATTGTTTAAATTGTTACTGCCTTTAGTTATTATTTTGGAATAAATGTAAAAATACAAACTTAATGAAATATGTAGCTACTTGGTTTTAATAAATAGTACATTACATAGTGTAAAAATACAAAATAGAGCTACATTTGGTCTCTTTTTTACCAGGAAAATTAAGTGTAACAGGGACATATATTTACATTTGTTGCATATAAAAAATGTGAGGACATTGCCTCCTCATTTTAAAACACCACCACACACCACATATATCATATTATATATCAGCAACATTAATCTAACATTTTACCTAATGGTGTGATTATGGGATGGGAAAATCTGTTTGTCTGACCAATGACATGAGAAAATCTGTTTGTCTGACCAATGACATGAGAAGCACTAGGATTGTTCTTTGACTAGTACCGATGAGAGAATCTTTTTACCTGTAGCAGAAGTTCTTTCTCCACAACCTCTTGAGTCTTAGCTATCAGCCTCCGCTGCAGACAATTAATCTTCTGAATCAATTCGAAAGTGCTTGGATCAGTTTCCTAGACAGAAAGAGAAACTGTAGAAGCAACTGTTTTGGAAGACTTTATTGTTTATATGACTGTTTCGGCAACAAGCCAATGTAAGCTCATACCCCTAGTTTTCTCCAGCGGTGTAGATTCATGGGATTTTTGAGCTCATCTTCTAGAGCACGACATCTTGTCCTCTCTTTCTGCAGCTCCCTCTGCATATGAAACACTTCCTGTCTGCATCAGAACAAAAGCACACCGGTAAAGTAACTCTGGCTCTGGTTTTCAGGCCATAATAAAAACAACAATAACCTACTAATTTATAGTCTTTTAAAGTCCCCTGCCTTCTGGCAGGACATAACAGCACTTTAAAAAATGAATTTTGTTGATTGCGAGAGGATCTAAAGACATATGCTTATTTACTTATGCATCACAACAGGCACAAACAGGGAAATGCAAACAAGAGGGTGAATGGGAGTGAGTGGGAGAAACAAATCTCTTGGATCTCATATCAACAGGTTATGGCTCACAACATAATCCTAGCTGACCTTTCCCTCTCTGCACCAAGCTTGTTTAAAAAGACACTTGTAGACATGCATGCTTTTTCTATAGACATACATACATGATACAATCTAGCATTCAGTGCTGCTTTATGGTTGGTCTATGTACACATTTGCTGCTTAGTCTCACAGGGGTTATCATGAAATGGAAGGTGTGATAGTCTTTTTTCCCTATTGTGACCAATCTGATTGAAAAAAATGTAGGGTGGGGCATGATTTTGTCCATCAGGAATTGATTGGATTGTTGTTGTTTCTTATTACTGTGATCTCATGTGAGTGACAGGTCAGAAAACATAATTATTAATTTTGATTTCAAGGCTTTTTTTTTTTTTTCCCAAGGCAATTGACTTTAATAATAGTTATAAGACACAGCAGTGTACACCAATCTACAGTTACAGATTTTCTCAGTTTGGTACAGTACATTTCTCAGATCACAAGTGAAATTCTCTAAACTACTTACACAAACTCCACATCATCTAGTCACTTGTGCACATCATAAAAGCAATTTCTAATTTTTTTGAACAAGCAGCAAATGCTTTGGTACATTCATGCAATTGATTATGTACAAGTGTCTGCTGTTTCCTACATTATCAAATGCTAATGTCATGTTGCTCAAAATGTATTATACTGGTTCTCTATTAAATAGTCTTACCCCTCAAAACATTACTTCATTGCATAAGTCATTACATGCAAAATGGTATATGCATCAAGTATATTTTCTATACATTTTTTTTTTTTTTTTGATGAATTGCATGGAAGGGGCGAATCTTGAATTGCACTAATGAAGGGGAATGTAAAGCATTATATCAACCAATAATCAACCAGTTCTCAGAGATGCATGCCATGAATCTTCAGTTGGAAAGCATATATAGACTGAGCACAACACGGTTTCTTATAATGGAACAACAAGGGAACAAAGCCAGAAAAAAGAAGAGGAGTAGGGATGTGTGGTGGAAGGGTAGGGAGGCAAAACAGAGGAAGAGGTAGATAAGGCAAAGGACATAGGCACGTTTCTGATAAAAAAAAAAGGACCACTACTGTGGACCATGTTCTCAGTTGTGATCAAAAGGTTGAAAGATGCATCCGAATGTTTGGAGAACAACTTTTCCTCAATCATTCAAGCATTACGCATGACGGAACAGGTATATATTTTAACAATGTGCATTGTACTCTAATACTGAAAGCTTACTGGAAGTGCTTTAGATTACACTTGTATTTTACAGTATATAGTAAATACACTTCATACAGATACACACTATGTCACACAAACACACATACACATGTAAACTGTGACAGAATTTTTAATTTATTTTTCTTGCAGGATTAATATTTATATGCATTTGAAACCTAAATGTCCCCAAACCTTGGGCCAAAGTCAGGGTGTGTGTCTGAATCATGTCTGAATATAACAAAAAGGGGAAATTAAACCACAGATGTCTAAATATATAGACTCATGACTTTAAGTAACAAAGTGAAGTAATCAAGAAATCCAGATTTTCTTTTACCTAGTATCAGAAGGGTTTGCTGAGTTATACATATGAAGAACCAATCATATTGTAGAAAGAATTATGTAATGAATCATGTAACCTTTGCCATGCTCCTATTCTATAAAAAATGTTGTACTCTTTTTACTAGTGAGATTCCCTGAGATTGTTATGACAACTCCCGGCCAATTAAAGCATTCCAACGGCATTTTGTCTGGTTCATTTCTGTGCAGTAGATTAGACATTAGAGATCTTACTTCTATTCTCAAGTGTTAGAATTTAGTGGAGCACTAGAGACCTTATTTCCGAGTGATAGTGTTGAGACAGTGACTGACTCAAACAGGTATTGAAGTACGCTCAGTAGAGTATAAAATTATAGGTGTCTGGGACACCCAGTTTAACTTAACTCAGGTGCGTATGGGAAAATCTACCACAATTTGGCGAGCCAGCCAGGAGTCCTCAGAATCTCCCGCTGTCAGTGGATGAGGACAAGGAACTTGTTGTCTTCATTCTGCTAGACTGCAGAACCCTGTTCGTACAGTGTAAGCATACATAGTCTTGTATTTTTCTTTTATATGTATCGAAATGACATCATACTGTAATTTGTTAACAGACAAAAGTAAAAGCGCAACTGTGAACCCTGTCCAGTCTCGTGCAATCAGTATCCCATATACAGTAATGTGTCAATTTGTACTGTTCAAATTTTATATATGGCATACAGAAAAAGTGCAGTCTTGTGCATTTTCAATCATTGTCATCAAAATCGTAGTCATAGACTACATCTGAAAATACTGACAGCGTACACTGTTATATTGACAACGTGGCTAAATCTTGTTTGTGAACAATGACACAAAGACTTGTCACTTTGATGGCACTGATATGGTCACTGATATAAATATACTTTTGTGAGATGAACTATGGAATTTGAGCAACTTACAGGCTTTTGCAGGTAGTCCATTGTGTGGGGCTGTTTGTACAAATTGTTTCGAGAAATGATCTTACTGGTTTGCAAGTGTTAAGGAGGATTTGAGAAATGTACCAAAGCGATTGAAAAAAAAAACTATAAGGCAGGTCCAGCCACGGCCAGTGTGTTCATGGTGCAACAGTGATTCAACTCTGCAAATAAACAACTTGAAAGCTCCATCAGCAAACCTATTAGCACTAGTGGCTTGCCAGAGTCTGGGAAAAGCAAATTACACTCTTTCAGCCACAATAGAAAAGCCTCTTGAAATACATTGAAAATAAATAAATGACAAAATCATCTCTAAGGACACACACACATAAAACATCTTCCTAGCAGAATAAAGGCAGAAAAATTTATGAAAAGGGGGATAAAATAAGAAAGATATAACAGAATGTGAGGTCATCCTATCTAATATTTTGTGATGTGTGTGTTAATGTGCCCTCTTAATCATTAAACAAAGTAACTTCCCCTCCCTCTTGCATCTCTAATGATGATGTTTACTGGTGTGAGGGTGGGACAACCTGTCACTCACATGAGTTCACAACAATAGCAAACCACAACCATCCAACCAATTCCCCATGGACTGCCCCACATTTTTTCTTGCTCGAGAAGCCGTTTCATTCGGATATACATCACAATTGAGTACAAAAAACTATTGCAACCTTTGTTTCATGTCAAATTTAAATAAACACTATGTTAAGAAAAACACCAAATAAAAAATCATTTATTTTCAATGCTGTAGCAACTTTCAATAAGAATAAATTATCGATTTTTTTATTTTTGTATAACCACAAAAAAATCCTTTAAAGTTTCTTTAAGAATTTATTTTCAGAATTGTGAGATATAAACTTGCATTTGCATGTTATAAAGGCTTTTTTCTCGCAATTCTGAGTTAATTTTAAGCAATCTGACTTTTTTTCTCACAATTTCCAGTTTGACTTCTTTTCTCAGAATTGTGATATAAACTTGCCACTGCAAGTTATAAAGTCTATAAAGTTTCTCAGAATTGCGAGTTTATATCTCGCAATTCTGACTTTTTTTCCTTGCAATTGAGATATTATGTAAGAATGGAGAAACTGGAAGAGAGGATGACTCTCTGAGAAAACAAAGGAAATTAACATCTGAACTCTCTCTTGTGAAATTAGCATCCCCACCTGAGACGCAATCACACTCATTCACCCTTCACCCTCATCTCTCCTCTTCACATGTTGAGATCACCTGAAATTCACCTAAAGTCTATATGGTTTAATGTGAACAATTATCATACAACACCATACATGTTTGGTATCATTTGAAATGTCTCAGTGCAACTGGTACAAAGGTCTCATTCCCACAGATGTAAACCAAAAAAGTAATAAAGGTTTTAAGAGTTTAGAGATATTTTGCTTTCTGTGGAGGGACCTCTGCCAATTGGTCTTTCATGCAAATTGCCCTTGTACGCAAAAGGTGTATTCAAATTCAATTCAAATTCTTATAGTAAGTTCCTGTCTCACTTTGGGGGATGCTTTGTCTTGGTCTGGTATTTAAGGAAAAGTTGCAAGACACTTAGTGTTATGTAATGTTATGATGTCAGGTATGCATCTTTTACTCTTTACTTCAGAGCATTTGATGTTATGTATTGATTATCTTTGAACTGATATATTTATGTAATTGGCATGAGACATTTACCTAACTAATAATAAATTGTTACATTGGATTTTATTCTGACTTTATATCACGCAATTATGAGAAAAAAAAAAAAAGTCATAATTTGTGAGATGTAAAGTCGCAATTCTGAGAAAAAGTCGCAATTACCTTTTTTATTTTTATTCTATGGCCGAAACAAGCTTCCATAGTTTAGCCCTTGTATCGTAGAGGTGACAGAGCTGTAAGCATCTGAATGCTAAACCGAAATGATATGATACTGTTTAAACAGTATGTCCTAGAACTTTTTTTTTCTCTGAAGCAAGAGAGAGAGAGATGGATGATGATGGCACACAGCTCATTTACCTGAGTGCAATGCAGGTTGAGTTTATGAGGGTGTTAGCGATTAGCATCAGTAAGTCATTTCCTTTGGGGGAGAAAATATGTTATTACTAAAATCTTCAGTGTAGTGTCATTTGTCTAGCAATGCAAGTAAATTGGAGAGGTTTTTGCAAATGTTGTTGTGCTAAGAAGACAGTAAGATTGCTTCTAAATGCATGGACTGATTTCTCAAGACCTACAATGACGATTCAGACAAAATCAATGTTGTTAGTGTTAGCAATGTTTGGTGTGTGTGTGTGTGTGTGTGTGTGGGGTGGAATTGGCATTAGCTGTTTGCTTGCTTGTCATCTTTAATGTTTATAACTGTCACAATGACTCAGAGAAACCTACTGAGCTACCTGCAGAGACATTATTTTAAGGTGGAATAGATTGCGTCTCCTGACGCAAAGCCTGTTTTAGACAGTAACTTAATTTTGCTGGGCATGAACAAACAAGCTCAGTGAAAAAATAAGTTTCAGATGATGGTTTGAGTTAATAGAAATGCTTATTTTAAATACATTTCATTAAACATGTCAATTATAATTAAAAACTGTTTAGTGTAAATAATTTTTTCCTAATATATGTAGGCTATTTTTATACTTAACAACATGCTAATGTCAAATTCAATTGTGAACCGACTTGCCCATGTGGTATGTAGATGCAGAGTGGAAGCTGTCTATTAAATATCATGTATTCATATTTAGGGCCTAACCTGAGTCTTTAATGAGTGGCTTCACTGATTAAAATTGATGGCAAGGCATATAAACAAGACTTCAGGCGCTTTGATGTGAAGCGGAATCCTCTTGTACGCCTGCTGTGTCATGTCAGACAATGATGTACACACACACAGACACACAGACACACACACACACACACACACACACACACACACACACACACACACACAGACCACTTTTCTAAAACACTTCAATAAACAGGACCTTAATAGCCAGGTTTCCCATCCAAGGATTTTTTTTTATTTTTTTGTGGAAAAAGGTTTAACGCATCAAAATCTTTACCGATATATCTGATGGAAATGCCAATTATCAAAAATTGTCAAAAATAATTTTTTGCAAATGTTGACGTAATATTTTTCCATTTAACTTTAGCGTATACATTCAAACTTCGCGAAAAACTAGTTTGGAAACACTTTTTGTTGAAAAAAGGGCTTTAACGCAAATAAATGTGGTGTCTCATGACAGAATTAGCCTATATAACGTTGCTTCTGTTAAAGCACAGCTTCTCTGTAGTTCAAAGGCGCATTAAATCTACCTATTATATTATTCAACTTTATATTAAATTATTTTATTACTATTGGTAAGAATAAGACTCAAACATCATTCATCCTTAATTTTGTAATTGTTTTGAATGAATTATTTAAATTAATCAATTACTCACTCATAAAAAGAGTCAATTATTTCATTCCTGAAATTCATTTTGTTACTGAATGGGTGCTTCTCAACACTCAAATTGATGCGTCCTCGTTCCCTCGCTCCTCCTTCCTCCACGCTGTGACCCAGAAACTGATCAAAGTTAGCCATCTTGAAGGACATCTCAATTCTCTAACTCTAGGAGGCAAAGAACGAGGAGTGAGGAAGCTTTCAGAGGAGCTTTGAGCGAGGATGCATAGGTGTGTCCTATGCGGAAGTCTTTCTTGTTGAGAAACCTGACTCGCACATAAATTCTCCTCCCCCTTCACATCTGTCACAATAATTTTAATTTATGCTTTATCTTTGCAGTTTATAGGGGTCATGAACTGAGAAATAAAATTGTCCTTGAGATTTTGATATATAAGAGGTCATCATACGATAAGAATATCCTGTAAGTTTCAGAACTTCAGAACTTATTTTCAACAATGTGAATGTCTTTATTTGTATTCTGTACATTTCACTATGAATTATTTGGTAAATCAGTTGCAATTTCGGGGCAGGCTTTGCAAACAGACGATACGGACTCGACAGAAATGCCAAAACACCATGTAAATAACTATTGATTTCTGATATGTAATGATTCATGTCCAGTCAGATGTTCTTTGTCTATGTGTTAGTAAAACCAGTGATTAAACGGTCAACTTCACATTGTTTCTCTTAGCAGGATGAAAGTAATCTGTTATTTAAACTGTGCTTAAATTATATATGGAAAGCGATCAAAGAGCACCCCTTTTACAATTACTGGAGCTGTCAATCAATCAGCACGAGTTTATCAGTGACTGAGTTTTGGACTCGCTCCAAAACTTCCATTATAATCAATGAATCTCTTATTTACATTGTGTTTGCATTGTTAGTTATGATGAAAGGATTCATTAGTGTGCATAAATAGAGCTGCAATGATGAAATCATGCGCTCAACATGTGATCGGCTACAATGCTCATCACTGCAACCTTTCAATCCACTATTTAAATATAATGCCATAGATCTAAATATAATGCTATAATCAAAATTTTTGATGATCAGTTAACCTCGAGAGCTGTAATAGTAAAATGTGCTAAGTTTTTGAGAGAGTTACACGTGTAGCTATTTCATATGCAAAGATGTCAGCCAATCACAGCAGTGGGCGTTTACACTGAAGTCTCACAGACACGCCCCTTCAAACAGAGCGTTCATATCAGAGGCTAAAATCAGGGTAGGAAAAATCCCTTTTATTTCTAAATTATGAAAATTTTTGATGTAAAAATCATACTAACATTATAAGTGAACCCCAGAAAACATTATAAAACAATAAAACAATGCAACTCATGACCCATTTAAATAAACTGTATCATACATATTTCAATAGGACATCTTTCTTTATCATTATTATGTATGACTTTAACCAAACTTCAACAACATAAGGGCAAATCCTTTGAGCAAAGCTGATGCCGCTTTGAAGTGACGCTCGAGTGATCAAGAATATTCCAACATACAAATAAGCTTTCCTTCAATTCTTTCGTCCTCATTTTCTTTCCTTGCAGCCTTCCCTCGCATCCTACGGGGGGTGGAGCTGAGACGCAAGGAAAGGAAGTGAGGAGAGGAAACGGGGAAGCACAAATTAGGAATGAGAAGCACCCAATGAATTAGCGATTTATAACTAATCATTTGAATAAATGTTTCAGTGATTCATTCATAAAGACAGTCATATGTCGCCACCTACTGGTATACTGATGTTATGTCCAGAAAGAATCACTGGAAATTCCCACTAATGCACAGATGGACCATGTCTGGAATGCACAAAAAAATGTATAGATACTTTAATGTGCATACATTCAATTTAACATTCCTGCGTTATTAAAACCAACTTAAAATGAGGCCTATTCAGTATATTCTTCAAAACAGAAATTTTTTATTAGAATGCAAATTCAAACCAAGATTGCCAGCGCTAACAAACATTTGAGCAGGAGTATTCTTTCAGAGATAACTGATCACTCTGCTCAAGACAGGTCTAATCCGACCCTGAAACACAGAGACTTTCTTCATGCTGCACTTTGATTACTCTAGTGCTTGACATAAGTTTATATCTGGGAAATCCAGCACTTCTGTAAGCCAGCACCTTTTCCTGGAGCTTTAATAAAATACTTTAAGTGGCACTCAGTTTGATCTGTTCCTAACAAAAGATTCTTAGTATTATGTGCATACAAATACATGGCTGTTTTTCTACACTCAAAGGATATACATCTACATATACATATAAGAAGGAGAATAACATAAAATGTGACACAAGAGCAGACAGTAATTACTGACATCAGTGCTCATATTAATCTTAGTCAATGGTCATTTTACTGCACCTTACAAAGAACAATAGAGCCCTGATAGGATTTCCTGTCCAGATTGGGGAAAATAAAAGCAGCCTTTTGCTGGCTTTGGCCTTAATTTATGCATTTTAATTGTGTTTTTGGCAAAGCTTTAGTTTTTCTGCTCTCACCATTCTCTCTTCTCAATTGTATTTTGCATAAATACATCACTGTCCACTAAAAGAAAGCAAGCCATCCATCTTTCGCCGTCAACAAATTAATTCCACTATGACAAATAAATAACTGATTTAGAATGGAAAAAAGAAACCAACATGCTTTTTTTTTTTTTTTTTTTTTTTCAACCTGGTTCTCTTGTTTTAGTTTGCACTCCTGTTTCTAGGCGTCTTTGCTGTTGTTTCGACTGAGATCTGCATGAAGGCAGAAAAAAGAGTGGGTTGGGTTATATAGATTGATTTATTCAGGAAGACAGGGTTGATATCAGGGACTTAAACTTTAATCAACACGCTTATAGAGTCCAGGACTCTCACCCACACACATATTTCCCTGTGTTGCAGAAAGAGTTCTTTCCAGTGGCACCACACTCATATTTGCATGCGATAGCAGAAAAATTGTATAAAACAAAAGGCAATGATGTCAAGAACTTGTTACTGTGTAGAGCACCAATTATCATCCGCATCCTCCCACTAACTCACAAGTCACAAACATTAAAGCATGCTTTGTACACGCAGGTCACACATGCGCATTGAGTTTGTTTTGCACTAGATCAGTTGTTCCACAAGGTGGCAACACTGTCCCGGACTGTTTTATTACAGTAAAAAAAAAAGTGAAATAAAATAAAGAGAAGAAGAACAACAAAATACCAGAGACTGCAACAATAGGCATCAGCATTGACAAGCATTTGTTATGAGACAGCCGCAACTTTAGTTTAGAAGAAAACAAAGACATTTTTATCGGTCATAACTTCTGGAGAAAAACAGCGCAGACATTAGACAAAGATGAAACTTTCTAGAGATTCGCATTCACGCATGCTATCAAATGGAGTATATTTTGAAAGGCTATGAGCTTGACTGTTTGTATTCGCTAGCGTACGTGTAAAAAAAAAGTATACTTTGGGTTTAACAATGCCCTTCCATATGCCATAGCACTTCCACATACAGTATACCATCCTAAAGCTGCCGCAAGTGATTCTTTTAAATAACAAACAACATGTCTCTATCACCTGACAGATATCACTGAAATGGGTGTCTTGAGATATCCCACCTGTCTCTGTGACAGCTCCGGCCTCTATAAGCAGCCAAAAACAGAATGTGAACAGAGCCTGCATGTGTAAGAAAAAGAAAATGTGGAGGCAGTGCACCGCAAACTTCAACCAATTGTGTGAGTTTGGGCCAGTACTAACTGTTTAAACAATGGAGGATGGTGGGGGTGTTTGGGAAACCTGTTTGAAAACAATTGGAAAGAGCTGATTTAGTGCGTTCACACTTGGCAGGTTTGGTTAGATTAAAACAAACTCTGTTGCGATTGCTCTGTTAGCGGGGATCATTTGAATAAGTTTGACAGCTGCCATCTGAACCCTGGTGCGCACCAAACAAGCAGATGAGACCCACCTTTTCAGCTTCCAGACGAACTCGGTTCAAATGAAATATGGACCAAAAACATAAATTAACCAAAAACATGGACGTGTGATCACAAGATACGACCCTAAAAAGGACACAATGCACAAGCCTGGTTCTTTTCGTCAAATGAGCTATGTTGCCCATTACACCATGGGAAATGGCGTCTTCATGCAGCAGATCTTCGTTTGTGTGTGCAACAGAGGAATTACTACCACTGTTTTGACTCTTTTACACATTTTACAAGATTCAGTTCTCAGCTGGTATCTGTACACATACACGATGAGCACATTTAGCTCAGTATTTTTTGGATGTTTAGTAAGTTCTGTTGCAAAATATACATCTATAAAGTTTTGTATCTTTAGGTTCTGCGTTAAAAATGATAGTGTAAATGCTAAGTGAACCAGGACTAAAATCAATTTCTTTTTTGGTCCGGACCAATAGAAACAACAGAACTGAACTACAAGTGTGAACTCACCCTTAAAAATAATAATAACAATAGTAGAAATGATTACACAGCTTTCTGACTTTCTCAGTTTGTGTAAATCCACTTGGGGTTCAGAGTATTTATTTTTTCCCACATTAATTTCACACGTCTAGTATAAGTATGTGGTTTTGTTTCATTAATACAGTGTGTACTTTTTTCTTGATTTACCCCGAAAGAATGGAAGTGAAATGTGACAACATGCCCCATAGGTGGGGTACACTGTAACATGTGAGGGGCACATTGTCACATGACCAAATGACAGCTTAAAATGTTATCCAATATGATCAAAAAAATACTAAAATCACTGAAACATTTTGTCAATAAAATACAATAATTATTATTTTTTAAATAAAATAATGGCATTTTTTAATAATTAAAAATAAACAAATTTTTGAATTTGACAAACACGTGGCTAAATACAGCTATACAGCATAGTTCAAAACAAAATAATAATGAATCATTTCTGAACATTGACATTATTCACCCTTTTCTCATGGTTTCTCAAAAGAATTCATAAAAGTATAGAATATAATATCATATTTCTAATAGGGGCTAATAGGGTAACGCAGTGTGACAACACGCCCCACCTGCACAACTGGGATTTAACCCGCGGCTCGTGTCTTCTGCTGTTAGATCAGCATTAAAGAACTTTATCAACTGTTAAATAACAGATATAAGATTACAGTAATACAGTAGATTCGTCTCATTTTAAATAAACACCAAAAACAGAGATGAAAAATTAACTTAAGTAAGAAATGTACTTTTGCTATGGTTAAATGTGCAGTGATGTCTTCCAAAGATTTTTTAAATTTTGGCGCAATTTTTTTCTCTAAATAATATTGATATGGCAACTAGTAGATACACTGAGTTTCGTCATCCTGGCATGTGTGGAAAGTGTTAAACCATGCGTGTTACAACTAACCCCGCGTTAGGTTGTGCCCCGCGCTCCCCTACTTGGAATACTTGATAGGGCAAATGCCAACTTTTTGGGAAACTAATTTGCAACAAGTTGGATAATACTATAACAATGGATAATCAGTTGGCCATTATAGCAAGAAAACAAAACAAAACAAAAAAACTTCAGGAGGATGCAAGACCCCTGTGCTTCAGGGTTTTATTTTGCAATAATGACTGGTTGACTGTATATGACTGACATTTTTCTATTTGTATATTATTATTATTATTATTATTATATTGTTATTATTAGTAGTAGTATTTATGGTACCATGGTACTTTTTTTAACACCATGCCATGCAACCCTAGTGTGCAATGTAGAGTAAATGACTGAGTCATGATGACTCTACTACTTTAGAGTAGTATGACTGAGTATGATGTACCGTACTTCATTACAGCTCACATTTGCCATGTTGCCACAAAATTTTGTCCTTTTTTAATTCATAGAAAATGACACATTTCAATGATATACTGGTTACTGAACTAGAAATGTTCACGGTTAAAAGAGAAAATAGGGTAATAAAGGTAGAAAAAATGGAGGACAAGTGCTAGTGGGCACTGGTGTGAGACAGATATCAAGGAAGAGAGAAAGGAAGAGAGAAAGAAAGAGAGCAGTTACAGAAATGTGCCTACAGCAGTACACATATAAAACAATGAGCAGTGATAGAGTCCAAGGCCTCTGTCCGGAAAATGTGCACCAGTGAGCTAAAATGTCAAAGGTAAGGTCTATCTGTAGGTAAGGTCTACCCCTCTCGTTCTGTTTTTCTTTCTATTCCTGTCCATATTTCAGAAAGGCAATTATATAATGTTTCTCTAATGCAATAAAGAACAGGGGGAATGGAGGGGAGGGGGAGTTCGAGAGCAGTAGAACACATACTAATGCTCATGTAAGAGCTGTTTTAATTGACGTGAAGTGCACGTAAGGGCAACCATGTGATTCAGGCAGAGTTAGCCAAACATAATTTATTTTAGAGTATGGGCTCTTTGAAATCATTTGA
Organism: Paracanthobrama guichenoti; assembly: GCA_018749465.1. NCBI lineage: Eukaryota > Metazoa > Chordata > Actinopteri > Cypriniformes > Gobionidae > Paracanthobrama > Paracanthobrama guichenoti. Next base: position 38,480,377 of record CM031943.1, read on the forward strand.
AATGGAAAGACCTCCTCATTACAGTAGACAAACACCCAACGCAATAATTTGCTTCAAAGCTGGATCAAAGAAAAAACTCATACACACATAAACACACACTTTCACATCATTGGTCCGTGCTCTGTATTGTTCATTCCACTCTGTGATTTTAATCTTCTAATGAATATTCTAGGCAAAATGCAACAGAATTTAGTTCATTATGGCATACATTATCGTCTCATTTACTGAAAAAATGGTAGGTAAAAATCAGTACCATACAGATCATGCTTTTGTCTCAGAAGCTACTTTGAAACTGTTGCTTTCCATGCTGCAGTTTACTCATAAAGTAGCACTACAGTCAATCTGCCCATTCAAAAAAGTAGATAGTTACACCACAAACTACTAATACAAAGTAGTAAGGGTACGCTACAGATTAATATATAAAAGTACCGGTGAAGTACCACTTCGAGCATTGATGACACATGAGTGAAATGTCTGAGAATGTATCTATGTATGATTTAAAATTGCATACATTATCATTACGTACATGAGCCTTGATTGCAATCTCTTTTAAGAGTTCATTTGACTGTCATTATTAAGAAAATGGTAGCATTTACATTCCAATCATTCACTCCCTCTATTGAGTGGATGTTGAGACGAGTACATTTCCTTGGTACAATTGAGCGCAGTTCACATGGACCGGAGGAATTTTTGTCCATCTTTTATACAGCTTTATTTGTGGTTGCAATAGCACAATTTAATTGCTAAGTTACGCAGAGGCCGGGAATTATTTGTGACAGAATCACAAGCTTGTTGATTAAAGTTCAGGGGACCATGACTTGACAAACTAACACGGCGGTGTCAAGTCAAAATTGTCACCCTAGCACCTTCCGCTTCAGTAGGTGATAACAGCGGTACAGCAACTCACTCTACGGAATAGATGAACTCCCATCTGAACTCTCTGGGATCTTTTTTCGAGTGTCATTAATACAGACCATTCTAAAATGTTACAAGAATCTCATACTATGAAATAAGGAGACACAAATACAGAGACGTGCAATGTTGTTTTTTTTGGTTTTTTTAGACTGGTTATAGACAGGTAAACAACACATAGCAGCATTACATAAGCGTTCATTCATCAAGTCTGTGGAAACATGCGGCTGGTTCGCAACATGCTCCAGTTCACCTGCCCGAGAATAGGCTCTGGCTCCAAAACACAAACCATTCTGGTGGAAAAGGGGTATCTGTGTTTGGTTCAGTCTTTGTCAGATCTCAACATTTACAAGTTCTGTTCACTGTGTTTTTGTTCCCTGTTATCCCGAGAAGTGTATATTTTGAGATTTGTTTTAATTAAAACTGTTTGCAAATAGATTTTTTTGATCAAATCATTTTCTGGAGTTTTATTTTAGGTTTTGATGTCCTTAAGAATATATATTTGCGGTATACCAAAAACCATCTCATACTTTTACAACTCCTATCTCAGGAGCTCTGCTCTACATTTTGGCATGTCTAATTATTATTCATGAGCCTATCTTCTGATTGGCTTGTTGTTTTCTGAGTGACGCACAGCCAGGCCAACCACAGGTAACTAGGGTCATGTATGCTGTAGCCTGCTGTGGCTTGGTGATACCTGATACTCACAAGTAAGGTAAATAGAAACTCCAGTCATGATGGTCACTGCTGAGGGAAATGTTGTCCGGCCTTACATGTTTGAGCCAAACTACGACAGGAGACAACCAACCACCTCCTCAAATGCTTAAAACAGGATGTTTCAGAATGGTCTTTTTTTTTTTTTTTTTTTTTTACTTTCAGCACTAGGGTTAGGAACACGTTAGCAACACATTAGCATTACATTAGTATTGCATAACCGATTACAAACTATAATTTCAGATTATGCTGGCTCCATAATGTAACATAAAATGTGTGAGAAGTTTACTTAAGGTTTGCGGATTTGAGGTCGGCTTGTGAAAAGGCACAGCTACTTTATGCAGGGTGTGTGCATTTGACTGTGGATTGACTGTTTTGAAACTTATATGGTAGTTACATAGCCCCTAGACCTGAGTTATCATGAAAAAAATCAGGAAATTTCAGTTTTGACAATATGGGACCTTTAAGCAATCCTAAGCAATTTTTTGGAACTTTGTATTGTAGCACTTCTCATATTACTGGAAGAAACTCAAAAGTTGTTGCATTCTTCATTTGTAAGTCACTTTGGATGAAAGCATCTGTTAAATGTATAAATGTAAACATAGAAGGATGTCATTTTCTCATGAGACTTTCCTTTCATAGACTTGTCTCAGAAATGCTAAGCCTAAAGGAAATATTTCTTCACACCCAGTCACCGATATGCTACAGTCAGCATCTTTGAGGAAACTACATTGCACTGATGACAGCAATAATGACTAAAATTTGCCACCTGTTTACCAGGGAGGCTTGTATATCTGCAGAGTTCTTGGCATCCAAGCTCGGCATCAAGTCAACCCATCTGGCAGAGTGGCTGTTGACTAGTCTCTCTGAAACCTTACCGCTAGCTTATTGATTTTCGCATATGCTTCAGAATATAGGAAGGACTATTACACGTCTATGTTTTCTGTTAAGAGTTAAAGGTGCAACAGGGCATGGCTGGTTTGTAGATAGATGTGACTGGTCACTTTTTAGCAGATAAAAGCATTTAAAATGTACAGGCTTTTTGAAGAAAAAAAAAAAGAAAAGCTTTCTAAACTGAGAATGACAATCCAACTGCAGACGACTAGCAATAAAATCATAGTTCATGGAAGTGAAGTCTAAGGGCTAAAAAAAAAAAAAAAGAACTAGCCCTTCCATTTTCTCAAAAAACATGTTTCATTCTTTCACCACTTTCATTTGAGTAAATGATTTGAGTGAATGATTTAAACTTGCTCATTAAGACAGTCACTTGATTCAGTCATTAACCCTTAAAGTTAATGAAAAAAAATTTGGGGGCGCCTGACTTGACTCTACTGTTCTTTGTTTTTCTCACCCATTCTAGCAGTTAGCATCAAGTGTCATGTATCATTTTAAACAGGAGAACATGAAGTTTCCATCTAGCTCATTTGAAGTCCCAATTTTACATTTATTTAGTCTGAGAATGGATTAAATTAATGGAATTTTAAGAACAAAAAAAGGCAGCAAAATGTGTGTTTTTACTGTGAACTCAAACAGAACGTCATGAAGTTTGGATTTTCTTCCTTTAGAAAGTTAGACTTGGTTGTTTTAGACTTCCAGATGAAATTGTGTCTACATGTAACAATCCCTCAGCAAGTTATATCCATTTATTATAATATTTTTCTATGCGTTTTTGAGTGCATTTCTTTTTTTATTTACTGTCAAATGTAGATGTGTCCAAAAAGTTCAGGGAGTAAAGTAAATAGAAAGATTGTCACCATATAATAACAGAACACTGAAGCAAACATTTTTCTTCAGAGAAATATATTATCATTTCAACATGAACAACAAATGACAACGAGTTGTGACAACAAACCATGCAATAAAATATATGTGTAAATGAACAAACGGTGAAAATAATCTTCCCAAAAACAAACTGAGGAAAATATACTGAGTGAAAACGGTGTAAAACACAAACAAATACAAATAGAGAAATATACTGACTTTTGTGTGCTGTGCTATGTGAGAGAGTGCTCTGCATGTGTTTATTTCGGTTTATTTTCATGCATGCAAACACGTTGTGTGTTTTTTTTTCTGGGTTTTTTTTTTCAGAGAAACATGTGATTGGTGGTTCAAAAGACCAAACACACACAACATGTTTATTGGTTGAGTTGATGACAGGTTCACCAAATCTGAGCATTGGGGGGTGGGGCGGACACTAATGATCAACAATCGTTTCTGTTTGGCTCAGGGGAACAACCCACATGCGTTTCCTTGATGACACATCCACGCTCACCACGGAGCCTCTGAATGATCAATCGCGAGAAATGTCATACTTCTGCTGAGATTCTCCTCTTATCTACACTTATTGTACAGCATACAGATTGGATTAGCGGTTTAAAAGTTATTAAACATTTTAGAACGATAGTCTAAATGATAAGCCGCGTGCAGCTGTCTCTGTCTTTAAAGGTTAATGAATTAGAGATGTAAACGAACTGTTTGAGTGAATGATTCAATGACTCACTCATAATCTAAATTCTTCCAAGCGGTCACACAGACAGTTACTTGTTTTGTTCTTGAATAAATCAGTGTTGTAAACAAATCATTTGAGTAAATAATTCAATGAGTCACTTAAACGCAGTCGTTTGTTTTGCTCTTGAATGAATAAATGTTGTAGACAAATCATTTGTGTGAATGATTCATTGGCTTACTCGTAAAGACTGTTGCTTGATTTGTTCTTGAATAAATCAGTGTTGTGAATCAATCGTTTGAGTCAATGATTCAGTGACATTCAGTGATAAACACAATTGCTTGTTTTGTTCTTGAATGAATAAATGTTGTGGACATAATGGCTGCATCCAAAAACTTAGGCAGTTTATTTGTTGCTTCGCTACCCTATCAGGCAATGACTTTGCAAGCAACCGCAACTTTCAGATGCCATCTTTACTTTTTAGCTGAACTGTTGTGAATGGAAAGCACAGGATTGTGGGATGAAGGTGGTGAAAGATACATCTATGTTGCCTTCAAAAATCGATCAGATGAAGGTATCTCAGGAGAAGTGAATTTAACTTTGTATTCGGACGTGGCTTGAGGAATGGATCCTCTGAAGTCAGCATTTTTCAGTTTTCGGATGCAGCTATAGTTTTGAGTGAATGACCAGCCATAGTTTGAGTGAATGATTCAATGACTCACTCATAAAGAAAGTCACTTGTTTTCTTCTTGAATAAATGTGATTCTGAATTCAGCCATAGCTATTTGTTTCTTTAATTAATAAATCAAAGCTGTGAACAAATCACTGAGCAAATTATTAAATGAGTCACTCATTGGGCCCTATTTTAACGATCTGAGCGCATGGTCGCAGGTGCACTTAGGGCGTGTCCGAAACCACTTTTGCTCGTTTAACGACGGAAAAAATGGTCAAAGTTTGTACTAGTCCCTTAATGAGTCATGGGTGTGTTTTGGTCGTAACGTGCAATAAACCAATCAGAGTCTCATCTCCCATTCCCTTTAAAAGCCAGTTGTGCTTGCACCATGGCGAATTTGCTATTTACATGGCGGAATTTGCGAGCGGAAAGACTGAACGCTTCCTTTTGTTTTTAATATTTAAAAATGTTTGTGTGCTGCTGCACATCCCTGTGTGTAATAAGCAGAGTGTACACTTGTTGTGCACCCGCCTATAGGCACATATTACTAACGCAGCCTTTAAATAACACAAAAAATACTGCGGCGCAGTCGTTTTTAGTCAAAATAGCAACGGATCGGCTGAATGAATCGTCTGACAAACTAAAAGTCACAAAAAGAGTCACCAGTGTACTATTCATATTTTCAAATGCTTTTTAATGAATATAGAGATTTTTGCTATTTAAATTTAAGTGTTAAATAAAGATCTCTAAATAAAGAAGAAGAAGAAGAAGAAAGTCTCTTTCTGTGGCTGTCTCTCTTATGAAAACATTTGGTTAAAACAATTTAGTCATTTTGGAACAATGGAAATTTCTGTACATAATTCAGACTCACTGAATATTTAGCAATTTTGCAATGGCCTGAGAGATAGAGGAGAAACTGTATGTGATGTCATCACCACCCCTCATGCTACTAAAATAACCAGCAGAGGGTTAGTAAAACCCATCTATTATAGATCTGGCTTCAGATGCGAGACCTGCCAGTGCTTTCAAACATTCCCTCATTTTCCACAGTGAGCTGTTGCTGCCTCCTTTTTACTCAGCCAAGAACTCCATTAAAAGTGATTTTTATCGCATGTCTTTAGTAACAAAAAAGTGACTGTTATAGAAAGTGGTGAATTACGTCTTTTGAAAATATCAATAAACATCTTGTGGGGTCAATACCGAAAAGAGAATTATCTGACAAGCACCCAATTAGCTTTGTCTCTCTGTGCCGTATGTACCTTTGATTGAGGCATAATCATTATGTCATTATACCTCTAAAAAGCACATGAGTGTTTCAGAAAAGCAATCAAACACCTGCCTCTATGATGTTTTAGAGCATTTGATAATAGTAAAAAAAGGTATAAGTAAACTATAAAGTGGTTCAAAAGTGCATCAAGTGTTTCACTTCCTCAATACCATGCCAGATTACTTGCCAAAAAGCAGTCTACATGAACTGTAAACAGCTTTCACACAAACCAAGTGAATCGATCTCTGACATCAAACATGCTTTAGCGTGAAATCGCTCTAAGACTACTCTTAGTGTGCCAGTGTAACCTGAAACAGAAACACTTCCATATGTGAACAGATACGTTGAAAAGAAATGACATACTGTAGAAACTACACCCCCTTGTGTTACCTGAGGTCCTCCACATTTGAGACGGTCTTGTTGATGATGTTCTTTTCCCGTTTTAGCTTCTTGATCTCTAACTTCAGGAGTCTGATATCCTCCATTCTTTCGTTGTTAAGAAGTTTGCCCTTGTCCATGATGGACTGTTGAATTTGGATCTTTTCATACAGTAGTTTCAGCGCATCGTTCCTCTTCACCAACTGCGTCCCCAGGAGGTCACGCTCACTTATCACCTTGATAATGAACACATAAACACATGTACAATGAGTACACAAATGGAGATAAAAGGCAACATACTAAAAATGTGTAGTAGTCATGTAGTCAATACCAAAATCTTGTCAGTTAATAAATACTGATTAAATATAAAAACTGGTATTGTTGCATTCCTTTTTAGTTTCAATTCGTTCCAAAAGGAGGTTTCTGCAGTGATGACATAGAAGAACCATTTTGAGTTCCCCAAAGACATTTACAGTGATCAGTTCTAAAAGAACCACTTTTTCTTAGAGTAAAGAACATTTTAATAATCTGAAGAACCACTATAAAGACATACTGATTCCAATGATATTAAAGGTTCACCATAGAACCATAGATAAAAACAAAATAGAACATTAAAGATACCCAATAAAGAACCTTTATTTTTAAGAGTTTACAGGCATCTGTGAGAGAACCATCAGAAGTACTTTCACCTCTGACTGAGGTAAGATGATATATTATAGAAATAAAAGGCTACTGTTTATGTGTTCTCTGCAAAGATTTGATGACTCAGCAGTGCTGGTCTTTTCAGGTTAATAGCCAAAAACTTCATGCAACATAACAAATGTGGTGAGGTTTTTGGAAAATGTCTTATAAATAAGTTTTAGGGTATTTTACTTGTAGGTGTTATTTCAGTGTCTTTAATAAAATGTAGGGAATACCATATGCAATAAAAAACTGTAACATTTCCTCATCTAAATACTTGTATTATTTATATATTATAGGTTATTATTAAAATGGTATATTTACTTTCTTTATGAACTTTCACCAAACTACACTGTGTGGATACATCCACTGTGTGGATGCCAATAAGCAAAATGTACAGCTATATGTGTATTGTATGGTATATGTTGCATGTCATACATTATTCAGTTTGGTTTAGAGAGATCAGGGATGTACAGATGATGAAGCTTTATGAATATGAGAGTGGATGGCCAGAGGATTGTGGAAGCTGGTGTCAGCAAAGGCAAATTGGACAAAATGCCCTTTGAATTGGCTAACCTTTACCAAAGAATCAATGTCAGCAATGTACAGCAGCAGATGTTAACATTACATTCACTTTATGATCTTTATAGTGACCCAATTGACTTACCAAAGTAATAGCATATTTTCCTTACAAACTGAGTATATATGAGCGCATATACATTTTAATCGCTGTTTGAAAATAAATAAATACATAAAAACAAATAAATAAATAAACAGATTTTCACAGTAAACAGTATTTAGAAATACTAAATAATAATATGTTTTCATGGGGTAATTCACTATTGAAAAGCTTAAAGTAATCTTGCCATGGAAAAGGCAATTTTTTAAAGATTGATTAACTTTGATACAGAAACATAATTATTATTATTACATATAAATTATTATTATTACATAATACATTATTATTACAGGGTTTCTGCAGGTTTTATGAGGGTAAATGTAAGACCTTTTTAAGACCAATTAAAGACGATTTAAGGAATAAATTGAAGGAACATGGCACGTCAATATGTTCTCTAAATGTAAATGTCTAAGCACACAATGACTTGTATTAGTGACACTTCAAAGTTTGAATATAATTTCCAACAGACTTTTTCATTAATTTTACAATTATTTTTAAGTTTGGGCAAAAAAATATTGGGAAATCTTGTGAAAGTTCATACAACAAGAACAAATATCTGCCAATGGGTTCAGAAAAATCAACTTAACAGTCATTTTCATACCCATTGACAGATATTTATTCTTGTTTTATGCATAAACTCACTTAATTTTGTTAGATTTCTCAGAAAACAAGCATATCAAGTAAATGTTTCTTGATTTAAGGATGTTTTGAATTTGTACTGGAAAACAAAAGTTTTTGCAGTGCATGCAATTAAAAGTTTGCAATTAAATTTAGGGCCCTAAGAAATGTGTTTATATATATATATATAATTTATTATGTTTCAATTTTCTAGACTGCTTTAATAGTTAGATTAAAAAAAAAAAAAATGTATGACTGGATTCGGCAATTACGTCCACGTTTTCTGCATCGCAGAAAACATAGCCCCTAATTTACTGCTATGATAATGAATTTAAGACATTTTTGACTTTTTTTTGACCCATGGAAACCCAGTATTAATATGTTAAAACAACATTCTGCTTCCCTGGTTTTGTAAATTGTGCCACTATACTTTTTTATATTTTTTAAGCAATTTCAGCTTTTTAATGAGGCTTTATTTTTTCTTAACAACATTTCCCAGACACCACCTAGACACTTTAACCTTCAATCCCCTAACGAATATAAAAATACATTTTAAAAAAGTGAAAATATGTTCATCATAACATGCATATTAAGTTAGTATCTGTAAAAAAAAAAAAGAGGATCACATCAGTGCCTCATATTTGAATAATTTGTCTGGTTAGCTGGTTAATCAGGTTCGACTGCTGACTTACTGAGATCAGAAGCTCTAAATGTTTCAAAATGCCAAGACCAATTTAGGCCTCCCCAGTGAGTCAATTTACTCTCGCTTTTTTAAAGAGAGGTTGACCCTGGTCCCGCTGGACTTTCTCAGAAGTGAGACTCCAGATCTAATGACTTTTGAGTGAACCTAGATTACTGTCTCTTTCATCCTTAGCATAAACATACTATTGAAGAAAGAACACAAGGACACACAGACACAAGCACGCACAGAAACCTTCCACCTGTCTGTACCTGATCAAGTTCCCTTTTCTGCCGGATCCTCTCAGCATCAGCCTCTTGTATGATCCTCTGCAGCTCGCGTTCCTCTACCTCCTGTTTCTCAATGAACTGTTTTGTCTCTTGAGCCTGTTGCCTCATCTTCTGTAGCTCAACCTGTAGGAACAAGGTGATCGATGGAAAAGAGAACAGAATAAAAGTTAAAAACAAAACTGGGGAATGATCTATCTACAAACCCAATTCCAAAAAAGTTGGGACACTGTACAAATTGTGAATAAAAAAGGAATGCAATAACTTACAAATCTCATAAACTTATATTTTATTCACATTAGAATATAGATAACATATCAAATGTTGAAAGTGAGACATTTTGAAATATCATGCCAAATATTGGCTCATTTTGGATTTCATGAGAGCTACACATTCCAAAAAGTTGGGACAGGTAGCAATAAGAGGCCGGAAAAGTTAAATGGACATATAAGGAACAGCTTGGAAGACCAATCTGCAACTTATTAGGTCAATTGGCAACATGATTGGGTATAAAAAGAGCCTCTCAGAGTGGCAGTGTCTCTCAGAAGTCAAGATGGGCAGAGGATCAATGTGATCCCCTGTGTATGTGACAAATATACCCTGTGTATGTGTATCCCCTGTGTATGTGACAAATAAAACTCTTGAATCTTGAGGATCACCAATTCCCCCAATGCTGTTATCATCAGTTATCATCATCTAAAGTGCATAATATCATCCAAAGATTCAGAGAATCTGGAACAATCTCTGTGTGTAAGGGTCAAGGAAAACCATACTGGATGCCCGTGCTCTTCGGGCCCTTAGACGGCACTGCATCACATACAGGAATGCTACTGTAATGGAAATCACAACATGGGCTCAGGAATACTTCCAGAAAACTTGTCGGTGAACACAATCCACCGTGCCATTCGCCGTTGCCGGCTAAAACTCTATAGGTCAAAAAAGAAGCCATATCTAAACATGATCCAGAAGTGCAGGCGTTTTCTCTGGGCCAAGGCTCATTTAAAATGGACTGTGGCAAAGTGGAAAACTGTTCTGTGGTCAGACCAATTGAAAAAGTTATTTTTGGAAACCTGGGACGCCATGTCATCCGGACTAAAGAGGACAAGGACAACCCAAGTTGTTATCAGCGCTCTGTTCAGAAGCCTGCATCTCTGATGGTATGGGGTTGCATGAGTGTGTGTGGCATGGGCAGCTTACACATCTGGAAAGGCACCATCAATGCTGAAAGGTATATCCAAGTTCTAGAACAACATATGCTCCCATCCAGACGGCGTCTCTTTCAGGGAAGACCGTGCATTTTCCAACATGACAATGCCAGACCACATACTGCATCAATTCCAACATCATGGCTGCGTAGAAGAAGGATCCGGGTACTGAAATGGCCAGCCTGCAGTCCAGATCTTTCACCCATAGAAAACATTTGGCGCATCATAAAGAGGAAGATGTGACAAAGAAGACCTAAGACAGTTGAGCAACTAGAAGCCTGTATTAGACAAGAATGGGACAACATTCCTATTCCTAAACTTGAGCAACTTGTCTCCTCAGTCCCCAGACGTTTGCAGACTGTTATAAAAAGAAGAGGGGATGCCACACAGTGGGAAACATGGCCTTGTCCCAACTTTTTTGATGCCATGAAATTTAAAATCAACTTCTAGTATCTAGTTTTCATTTTTACACACATTTTAAGTGTTTCATGCTATAATTACAAATTTTAGCCCATTTAATTTTATTTTGACAATTATTTAGAAATGTATTTTAGCCACCAAAAACACTGTGCAAAATGACTAAATGTGTGCCTTTTTTTGTCTCATATTGAATATTGTTGACAAAAATCTAAAAATCTTTTGGGAATCAAAATGATTGGTAACTATAAGTATTGTCATTCTCCACGGACCGTTGGCTGAACGTCCGATGCATAAAAAACACAAAAAAACACCTTTTGAAAAGTCGTCATCTGACTAGGGGTGGGGAAAAATGTGATTCTTAGATGCATCGCAATGCGGACATGGACGATTCTGAATCGATTCACAAACATAAAAAAAAGGGTTTTCTAAATGTTGATAACGTAATGTTGACGGAACGCAAAAGGCACAACTCTGAAGCGCGGGAAGTGCAGCGCCGGACCGTCTGTGGTGTGCACATGACAGAGACGCATGATGGCTGAGCGAAAAATTCCACCGGCACCCTCTGCATTAAAAGCTAGCGTATGGAAGCACTTCAGCTTCTGTGAAGTTTAAGGGGGAAATGACCTGGACAAGAGCCACACACTATATGCAAGTTGTGTCAAACTAAACTAAAATATTTTCGAAACACGACAAACATGAGAACCCATATTACACGTTTCCAACGCTGCCAACCAGAGGACCACAAACTCTATCGCAAATTTGATGGTCAAGGATTTGCGTCCGTATGCAGATGTTAATTTAGTGTTCAGATGTTCATTTCATAAAAGCTGTTTTTGATTGTGGTATACAGAAGGAAAAAAAAGTGTCTGTGCTCAGGATTTAGTTTGAAGTCATAAGTCTTAGACTTTATTATGTATTTGTGTCTAAGAGCAGCTGTATGTTACAGAATATGCTGAAGTCCACACGCATTACTTTTGTATGAGAGCTGCTGGTACAGAATTCTATATTTTGGTATAAAAGCTGTGATTTTGGGACAGCAAAAGTTTTTTTTTGGTCTGAAGGATTATATTGCTCATTGCACATAACAGGAGGGTGTCGGTTATTACTTTATGTTAGTGATTCAGAATATGCTGAAGTCTGTATTAATTTACTATATGCATGTATTAAGTATGCTGCTACAGACACTTTTCCTGTTGGTGCTTTGCAATGTTGGGACATATTCTGGCAAAAGTTACCTTTCTGTTGACTTGCAAAATCACTTTTATTTGCTTTATTAATAAAAGATATTGGAAGTAAATTCATTATGGGTCATTACAAATACTCTGCTTTAAAACACCAAATGAGAAAAAAAAAATCTGTAGAAAAAAGATAATCGTTTCATAATCACATCGCAGCCCTCTGAATCGTAATTGTAATTGAATCGAATCGTGAGGTGCCTAGAGATTCCCACCCCTACATCTGACTGGTTGAATTCTGCAGGATTTCCGGAAGACGACAACGTTCTTTAACCCCCTTATGGAAGAAGAAAGCCGCCATGTTTACAACTGTGAAAAGGATTGACTAAATGCTGGATTTTCAAAAGTATGTGAAGTATGTGTAGTTCACAACATACACATAGACTCTTTAAAATCCATCCAGGAGTTTTAAATGCACGTCTGTTATTGTAGGGACATCAACTTTCACACCCCTAAACATGATGCTGACCAAAACAAACTGTGGTTGGTTGTGTTACATGTCAGTCAGACAGCCTTGGGGCAGTCCTTAGCCAATGAAAGCTACTATGGAGTCCAGACCTTCTTCCGTCAGTCTGAAGGTCTGGCTACACGAGACTAAACTATAAGTAATACATGTCAACTACCAGTATTTAGTGTATTAGTAGACTGTTTGCTTAATATCTGCTAACACTTTATTTTGATGCTCCCCAACAGAGCTATTGACTATAAATAACTTTTCAAGTACATATCAACTTATTCTACTAAAGGCCCATTCACACCAAGAATGATATCTATAAAGATAACGATAAAAATATAGTTCTAAAAATCGTTCTCAATATTAATGAATAGCAGAGTTCACACCACAGCTATAACGATAACGGGACAGAGAAACGATACTGTTGGAATCACTTTAAGAAGGATTTTATCCAGCTGATGAATGATAAAAACACTGACAGCCAATCAGAATCCATCCTGCTGTAACAAGCTCGAGCATTTAAAACGGCAGACAAGCATGCACTTAAAATAAACAGAACGATATCGTCTGCTGATGTGGACGCTAATATAGTTATCTTTATAGTTATCATTCTTGGTGTGAACAGGCCTTAACACTAACTCTAATCCTAACCTAACAGTCTATTGTACGAACACTAAAACTTGAGAATTAGTTGACATGTAGTTGTAAAGTTATTTATAGTTAGTAGACTGTCTGTGGACTCGAAATAAAGTGAAATTTTCATCAGTAATTTTGTGACATATTTAACGCTGCTATTAACATTATTTCCTTAAAATTCAAGATACAAATGTGCTTTACAGACATGATAAAAAGGTTTACATTGACAAAGCATTAGTAAACATTATGCAGACACACTCAATAGATTCTCTTTGTAGTGGTTTGCATAAGGAGGATCGAATATGTCCCTGATTTATGTGTAGCGCATGAGGTTCAAAAGTGCAATTGTGTTTCCATCTCATTTTGTGTGCAGTGGGAGCACAGCGTGTCCTCCTTCAGCAGCGAGGTCTGTCTGTGTCTGGCTTCTTGTGAGTCTGGACTGTGATTGCCGAGTCTGAAAACATTCAGGAGTTTAAGTTCAGAGTTGGTCACAGTTAGTCAGGTATTCTGACTATAGTTCATGGTGTATTTTCTATTACAATTTCCTTCCTTTCGTTGTAATTTCCGCCTGGAGTACAAAAGAAAACATGAATAAAAATGACTCTAATTACTCTACTAATAAATGCCCCTGGTTTTATTATGTGCAATTCATCAGTGCTATTCTAGAGAAAACATTGTTTGTATTTATAGTCATTCATCAAAATGTAATCATTTTCCCTTTTGTTTTTTGCTGATGTAATCAAGGCAGAAAACATGGAAGAAATTACTTTAAGTAGTTTTTGTTTTGTTTCATGACAATCTGGCTTGATAAAGTTTTTGTCCTGAGATCTTGCTCAACGTTTTTTTGTTTTGTTTTTGTTTTTGAGAATATGTTGCTCTGACCATTTTAGTGGCCACAGCCATAATTTTGTTCTTTGATTTTTTGGGGTCTACTAGAATATGTTTTCATGCTTGAATGTTCAAAAAAACACATTATTTTTCACATATTTGACATTGCTGCAGCACCTCTCTTTCCAGTCTTTCAGTAATGCTTTGTTTAGTTCCTGTCTCTATAAATGTGCTCTGATTGGTCGGCTGGACCAGTATGTTGTGATTGGTCAATCACTTCAAGTGTGTTTTGGAAATGTCGCCCCTTCAACACACTACTAATGCAACTCAACCAAGCTAATGCCTTGGGTGGGAATTTTTTAAATTAAGAATATGTTCCAAAAATTACGTGTATGTCCCGGGAAGAAAACTCAAAACAACAATCAAGGCGTTTCAGGTAGTTCAGAAACAGTGCTTACTGATATACAGAATAACTCTCTTTAGATTGACTTTGAGATTTGTAACTTTGCAGACCTTCTTCATGCTCAAACAACAACTAAAGAAAGTTGGAAAAAGAAAAGAAAAAAAAGAAAAAAGATAATAGGTCCTCTTTCAGGTATTATCTGGTGTTCTATGTAGCATTCTGCCTGCATTTTTGTCTCGTTTAGTAAAATGTCTTTTGTTTGTAGATCCCACATGAAGAGAGAGCAATATGCTCTATTACAGATTAAATTATTTTAGTCTGATTCTGATTGGGATGTCAGTTTTGATATTCCTTTTGAATGAATAAATGAGCAGTCAAAAATTACTTAATTATTTGCATATTATTGGCACAGCGTGACTCTAGGCTTTAATACTTTATATAGATTCAACACTCTCTGACTTTGAGAAGCAGGAGGCCTGTAATTTAAATTAGCTTTACAGTCATTTCATTTAGACTTAAGCATGTTTTCATGTTCGCTTATTAAAATGACCAGATTAATCTAGCCCCAATCTAGGGGGCGGGGGGAGTTTTTTTTTTTTTTCCTTTGTTATTCAATTAATATTAATGACATAATAGATACTGACAGATCTATACATACCCCCTCCCCTCCCCTCCCCTTCCCTTTTGACCTATAAGTCAGGATTGTATGTCTATCAGAAGTTGTGCAAGAGCTCAAAATGTTGCAGTAAGTTTCCCTTGGCGAGAGACTAGACTTGATCAAGACATTTGACTTCAAAATCCATCTATGTCTCTTACACCTCTTTGACACTTATTTAGTCGCCTGTGGCAAATGCAGTGGGGTAAACATATAGGTCTGCCAAGAATGTAGAAAATAGACCCAAAAAAGTGGATGGGAAAGATAAAAAAAGACAGAGGGAAGATAGGTGTGAGTGCTTTACACTTCATTTGATACCAGTCTTAACCTTTATCTCCTGCAAAGAGAGAGGAACAGAAAGCAAGAAAGGCCGAGTCAGGCTGTAGGAGCAGCAGGCTGGTTGTCTTAAAGACCAAAGATCCTGTTCAACACCCAGCCCAGGTTCACTCCAAGAGCCCATGTCCCAAACACTACAATAGGCTCATGATGATATGCACAGTAAGTGATGAAAGTTGTTTTGATAATTACAACATATCTGCCTTTTTTGAGTATTTGTTCGGGTCACATGACGTCACCGTAGCTTTGCGCCACCATCTTTACGACCGACGGTCTCAGTAATGCCTGCAATATGTTGTCTAGTTGGCTGCAACAACACCCGAAAGAGGAACCCCGAACTGGTATTTTATTCTATACCAAAAGAAAAGGATAGAAGAAAGAAGTGGTTAGCTGTCATTGTACTATCATAAAGGGCCGATGTTGTATGTTTCTGAATGAATAAATGAATTGTATACTTTTGGTATGTTCTCTTTGGAGGCTTTATACTGCCGTGCGTTTATGAGCTCAAGTGTTTGATTGAGATTATCTGATGTTTGTTGTTTCAATTAATCAAAAATGGGTCAGGAAAAGTCAGGGAGATTCGGTTCGGGAGTAGAGATAAAAGCATCAGGGAGCCGCTATCAATATGCGAGAGACTCCCGCAACTTCCGGGAGACATGGGATGTCTGCTTCCCTTCATGTTCTTTCAATGAGTATAAACACCTCTGACATTAAAGAACATTATCCACGACAGCTAGCCGTGAGCCGTGAGCCGTGGCTAACAGCTGGCAAGCTACCAGCTGTTAGCCACTTACGTTAGCTAGCTAACAACTCGCTACCTAGTCAGAGCAAACTACCACCAAAATCATACATTTTAATTTTTTTTTAATAATACCTACATTTTCCATGATTAAATATAAATCATTGGTGGCCAGGTGCCGCACTTTCACATTTTTCACCCATCCAGCCACAGCATATTGATATGCATCGGTACTCTTGAAAGTCTTCAAGTGATCCCCACTATATGGGGAGGGGTTATGTAAAAGAGATATATATATCATGGAAGGCCAATTGGGGCAAGTCTGGGCAAAAGAAAACTGGGGGTAAGAAATAAGGTTCGGAGCCTAAAATAGAAATTTTCTCCAGGTATCGCTGTCTCTCTCTCTCTCTCATTCAAATGGGCAGTTTTGGCGGCCATACCTGGTGAGATCAGTCATAAATATGGCAGTGTTTTATTTGGTAGTGACGTAGGTGGCATCTATAAATACTGTATATATATATATATATATATATATATATATATATATATATATATTTATAATATGTTCCTGGATCAACATATTTAGTTGATCCTGGAACTACATTCCTGTCCAAAATTTTTGTCCTAACCCAACCCCTAAACCTAACCCTGCCCATAACTTATCCATAAAATCAGAGGGAAATAAGAAGGAAATTACACCGATATATAGAGGCACCTAACTATGGTTGTAAGCCTAAACTTGACATAAATTGTAAACTTGTCTGTGGTGAGAAACAGGCAGGGCCAAGAGTCATGTGAACAGAGCATTAAAGGGTAATTTGACCCAAACTACTTACCCTCATGTTGTTCCAAATCCATAAGACCTTTGTTATTCTTCCGAGCTCTACGTCAGAACGCCGCTCACCATTGGCCAGCTCCTACATCAGCATCACACGCATGTGTTGTGGTGCTCACGTGAACAGCAATGGCCAATGGTGAGCCGGCGCCCTTACGTAGAACTCGGAAGCCCTGCACTGTATTTAAAATACTGTATAAACTGCGTAGGAGACTAACACAGATGAGAAGAAATAATAATAAAGACGATTTTAGACGGTTGAATAAAAACATTATTTTAGTTTGTTTTTTGCACACAAAAAGTAGCCTGGATGCCAGCCGAATTTAGCCTCGCCCACAACATTTGAGGTCGGGAAGTTCGGTTACGGAAGTACTTCGTGTATCCTTAAATTATTTTCACAACACCGGCAAAGATAGTTTACACTCATCTTCTTCTACTTCTTCCAGTGTCGGTGCGGTTGAGTTCTGTTGACAACTATGCGTTGCTCAACATATGTCACTTACTCCGTTGCTCTGATTGGTTGTAGGTCTATCCAATTAAGTGCATTTTCTTTCCTGGTTCAGTTGAAACAGTCCCCATAATCACAGGCCAATGGAGCAGTATCAGACTCATATTCTGACTAGAATCTGAGTATGACGACATCAGGCTACACAAAAAGTATTCTTGTAGCTTAATAAAAATAATGTTAAACCACTGACAAATTAAATAAATGGAGATTAAATTAATTATTTTGGAGCCTTGATGAAAGGACTCGAACAGCATAAATATTGGACAACAGTGTGCATATAAGATGGCAAGACCTTTGACTTGGTCAAAAATCTGGCTGGTTAACATTGAACCCAGACCAACTGCAAGAGGTCCTTTTAAAGGTCATTTGCCACAGCTCTCATTTACCACGAAACACCGATGAAATTTCAAAAAGCGGAGGGCATCGTTTGAAACCTGGCTGCATTCTTTATGCATCATCACTTCCTTTTTACGACATTAAATTCTGAAACTTTCTCTCCTCCTCTCTCGGTTCAGTGCTAAACATTTGCAGACAGTGTCTGGAGCATGTAATAAGATTTCTCAGAGATCGATGTCGCCTCTCGGCATGCATAACAACCAGCTGGACGGGGCTGGTGCTGAGAGCAACCTCTCCCCTCATTACCCCCTGCCGTAGCCTCTCGTGATGAGAAAGTGCAGCCCATTCATTAACATGCTAATCAATTCTTATGAAGTGGCCTAATTGTTTTTTCATGGGGTGAGGGTTAGCCAGTAGACAGACTCCGCGCTGGCCAGCTTCAAAGAACACAAGAGCTTCTTTCTTGGTACGTTTGTCAAGGCTTGAGGTAATAAACAACAACAGGAAGAGCTAAAAGGTCAATGTCTTGGCACAATAGACTTTGTGTGTGGAGACAAGAGACCAGCAGGACAAAAGGGCATTGCTTCCCATGAAGCCGTCTGTAAGGGAACCCATCTTATAAACACTTGAAAATGCCCTTTAAAGGAAGTTCACCCAAAAATGAAAATCATCACCATCATTACTCACCCTCATGTCGTTCCAAGCTGTATGACTTTCTTTCTTCTTCAGAACACAAAATAAGTTATTTTAAAGAATGCTGCATGGAGTGCAAAAAAAAAACAAGAAAAAACACTGAGACATTTTCTTTTGTTGCACAGAAGAAAGAAAGAAAGAAAGAAAGAAAGACATACAGGTTTGTACCGACATGAGGAAGAGTAATGATGCCAAAATATACATTTTTGGGTGAACTATCCCTTTAACTCTTTCCCGGCCAGCATTTAAAAAAAAAGTTGTCAGCCACCGCCAGGGTTTTTGACCATTACAAAAATGTAATTGCCCATAGAATATTTAGTTTTATGAATATCTGAGCATACAATATATTTTCTTTTAAACAAAATCAGAAAGTTTTATTCTAGCTTCATGCATTCCTTTGTTATCAACTCTTGAATATGGGTAAGTTTCATAAAAAAAGCAACATTTTGAACAAAAAGCTGAGAAAATCAAGTTTTTGTCAAAGACTACATCCAGATCAGATTCAGAGCGATGATCAAACACAGATAGAGTAGATGGAGCCCATCAACACCCCTAATGCTTCACAGTCCTATAGCTCGTTCTGGGTCCACATTTTATTCAGTAACATTAGGCAGTTTTGATTTATATGCCGTTTAATGTTGATGATCACGTTATTTTACATATGCATCTGCTTACATACGATCGCTTGTTTTATTACATCTTTCTCACGCGTGTTTTGATCAGGAGATTCTGTACTAACAGTGAAAACACGGAAACCCAGAAAATTCAGTGTTTGGCAGGGAAGCGTTGTGTTTGGTGGGGAAAGAGTTAAAGGCCATTTACAAGTGTTTATAAGATGGGGAACTACAGTCTCGTGCTAAAATTACACTGAAACAAAGCTTCTTTTTTTTTTTCAACAATTTTCACAAATAATTATAAAGAAACATCAAGTAACGCATTGAATTAAACCTGAAATTTTGAAGTAGAAATACTGAAATAGTATTTTCTTGTAAAACATACTCCAATATCTTTCTTCAAAATTTCAAACAATAACTTTTTAGTGTAGGCAATATTTGGTCTATATATCATATTAATTCACTTTAGCCTATTTTACACTTAAATTCAGTCTAAGAAAATACCATTTTAGTTCAAAGTAAAAAAAAAAAAAAAAACTTTAGCCAAATTTGCAAGCATGCATCAAGAATTCAACATATACTTATTTTTATTTATTGTCTGCATGTTTTAATATTATGTTTATGTTGTGCATAGCTTATTAATCTCATTTATAAGCAGTTCAGTTCGCCATTATTCAGTTCAAACAGGGAAATCATTCTCTAAACATTGTGAGCGTTTTGTTTATATCCTGCGATTTTTATTTTTTGGGTATTTTCATCAACAGAGATTTCAGTGATTTTTGTTGATCAACAGTTTCAAAGTCATTTGATGTTGCAAGCGTTTGGGGTAAAATACGCACATAGATTTCTCTGATTTCAGAACGATTTCAAAGTAGATACTTCAGAGCTCAGCTCAGGGGGGAGAAAAATGTTGAAGCAATAGTAAACCCATATATTTACTCTTCATTCTGTGTACAGATTAAAGTTTTACATGAATATGCGATAAAATGTTTAAAAATAACATTTAATTAAAGGTGCCCTATGTAACTTTTGGCCCTCTAGCAGTTAAAAAAAAAAAAAAAAAAAAAAAACTGCATGCATTTTGCAGAAGAACATTTTGAGATGGAAAGGATCTCAAGATGACTAGCTGAAGATGTTACTGTAGCTATACCCATTAATAGACAAGGTAATTCCTTGAAAATAAATTCTAACACAGTGCTACAACAACCATAATGAAATGACCCTTCACAAATAAAGACAAAGATTTACTTCATCTGTGAATGTACTCACCTGTCTCTCCATGGCCGCTGCATTGTGTAGGTAACATTAACACTTTCCCAGACTTTACATGGAATCATTACTGGTGTAGCAATGACCCCCATTCCCTGCCAGGGTTATGCCTTGACATTGACGCATCCTGACAGGATTAGTGGGAATGGAGAGGTAAAATGTGAAGCCAAGATTGAGTGCTATGACAGCTGCTCCATGGAAATGTAATGAACCCAAGTTTGTCACCATTTACCAAAGGGTGATATTGACTTTCTGTCATAGGCGTAATATTGCTGACAATTGTTAGATATGTGGATTGGCTGACAAATTAATACCAGAGGTGACAATGATGCAAATCACCTTTTTTTACCACTCAGCCTGATGAAGTGAACGAAGTGTGACAAAAGAGTTGTGTGTGATGCAAAAGCACTCCAAACATGTCCAAGTTTTTTCATAATGAGTTCCTTGACAAGCCAACGGTGAGATTTAATCTAACTATAAAATACTATGTTAGGTTAAAGAAAAGCATTCTCACTAGTGATTTCAGACTTCTGACCCTACTATATGCCTTTTTTTCTGTCATGACAACTCTCTAAGGCTTTGGCATGGTAATGGACATGACAATGTTAATGTGTTTTGTCTTGGCTGCTTTTAATTATTGCTGCTGCAGAGCAAGTATTGGATTTGCTACTGTCAATACATACACAACACACTGCTGTGAGCAAGTAAGACTGCTGCGAGCAAGTAAGACTGCTGCTTTACAAAGCATACAGTACATGTATTACCCGCAGCAGATCTATACAAGTGGAGCTGGGGAAGGTAGAGGTTTCTGAAAGTGCGCTGCAAACTGCTACAGCAAACGCTGGCCAAGTATTTGAAAGTTGAGCAGTAAGCTCATTGGCTACTGATACAGGGGGAACCAATTAGCTGTGCCCTATAAAGAATGATGTGATTGCAAGCAGACTGAATTAAGGACCTACTGTATCAGCCTGCACCATCTAGAGTTTCATGACGTATATATGGCATATATACACCGATCAGGCATAACATTATGCCCTTCCTAATATTGTGTTCCTAATATCGTCGAGGCATGGACTCCACTAGACCCCTGAAGGTGTGCAGTGGTATCTGGCACCAAGATGTTAGCAGCAGATCATTTAAGTCCTGTAAGTTGTGAGGTGGGGTCTCCATGGATCGGACTTGTTTGTTCAGCACATCCCACAGATGCTCGATTGGATTGCGATTTGGGGAATTTGGAGGCCAAGTCAACACCTCAAACTTCTTGTTGTGCTCCTCAAACCATTCCGGAACCATTTTTGCTTTGCGGCAGGGCGCATTATCCTGCTGAAAGAGGCCACA
Source organism: Paracanthobrama guichenoti (assembly GCA_018749465.1). Lineage (NCBI taxonomy): Eukaryota > Metazoa > Chordata > Actinopteri > Cypriniformes > Gobionidae > Paracanthobrama > Paracanthobrama guichenoti. The sequence continues at coordinate 38,502,215 of CM031943.1, forward strand.
GCCACTAGGGAATACCGTTTCCATGAAAGGGTTTACATGGTCTGCAACAATGCTTAGATAGGTGGTATGTGTCAAAGTAACATCCACATGGATGGCAGGACCCAAGGTTTCCCAGCAGAACATGACAGCATCACACTGCCTCTGCCAGCTTGCCTTCTTCCCATAGTGCATCCTGGTACCATGTGTTCCCCAGGTAAGCGACGCACACACACCCGGCCATCCACGTGATGTAAAAGAAAACATGATTAATCAGACCAGGCTACCTTCTTCCACTGCTCCATGGTCCAGTTCTGATGCTCACATGCCCACTGTTGGCACTTTCAGGCAGTGGACAAGGGTCAGCATGGGCACCCTGACAGGTCTGAGGCTATGCAGCCCCATACACAACAAACTGTGTATTCTGACACCTTTCTATCAGAACCAGCATTAACTTCTTGAGCAATTTGAGCTACAGTAGCTCGTCTGTTTGATCGGACCACACAGGCCAGTCTTCGCTCCCCACGTGCATCAGTGAGCCTTGGCCGCCCATGACCCTGTCGCCGGTTCACCACTGTTCCTTCCTTGGACCACTTTTGATAGATACTGACCACTGCAGACCGGGAACACCCCACAAGAGCTGCAGTTTGGAGATGCTCTGGCCCAGTCGTCTAGCCATCACAATTTGGCCCTTGTCAAACTCGCTCAAATCCTTAAACTTGCCCATATTTCCTGCTTCTAACACATCAACTTTGAGGTCAAAATTGTAATGATTGTCCACTGAAGGCGAGTTGCAGAACCCAAGTGCAGTTTATTTAAAGACTTGACTTGACTTGACTTGACTTGACTTGACTTGACTTGACTTGACTTGACTTGACTTGACTTGACTTGACTTGACTTGACTTGACTTGACTTGACTTGACTTGACTTGACTTGACTTGACTTGACTTGACCAAAATATAAACTTGGACCAAACATAGACTCACCAAAAATGGGTTACAACATCAACACTAGACCAAGACACATGGCAAACATGAGGGCTTAAATACACAAGGACTAAAGACAAGACAAGGGACACCTGTGAACAATCAAGACAATGAACCAATGACAGAACAGAAGTAAGAACCCACAAGACTAAATGAACCAATGACAACATGACACAAGATCACATGAGGGTGAACATGACAACATTACAGTGAACATGACAATATAAGAACATGAAACATGAACATGAAACAAACCGTAACACACTGTGACAAAAATGTTCACTTGCTGCCCAATATATCCCACCCACTAACAGGTCTGTGATGAAGAGATAATCAGTGTTATCCTGTCTGTGGTCATAATGCTATGCCTGATATATATATATATATATATATATATATAACGGCTGTCACCGTTAACGCATGCGATTAATTAATTTAAATTCCTTAAAGCATTAAAATAATTTAACACAATTAACGCAAATAAATTACATAAGTATGTGAAGCTGCATCATTAATGTAATTTTCGTCACGCAGTTAGATGATGTTAGAAGTCGGGAGTTTATCACAATCACACTGAGCATCTACAGCACCAGTAACCCTGATAGGAGGACATTTCCATTCTAACTCTTTAACCCAATTCTGCTTCTCGGTTTGTGATCAGGTCATTTTAATCCGTTAAACTCTGGGAGAGTTTTCAGTGATCCAGCTAGCATTCATTCAAACAGTCCAAAACAGCGCTAATGTAAAGAAGGCCAGGCTGATTACAGCAGACATATCAGAGAGAATAGAGACTCACATTGTGTTTTTGGTGAATTATTCAATCCATCGTGTGCTTTTCTTTAAAACATGAGCTCTGTTGTATTCTGCGATTGTTTCTGAAGAACGCAATTTTGGTGACGTACAGTAAGCGTGTGAGAGTGTTATATTGATGCACAAATAACAAACCGTGTATGTGCAAGCTCTAGATCACTGATTGCACGTTGCATTTATGTACAGACCACAGACACACAGTTCATTCCCATTGTTTCCACACACACTCGGGAAGGATAATGTTTGATTTGTCATGTGTACGTTGTTGTGTTTAGTAATCATAGGTTTATGCAGTCAAAGCGGTAGTTTTCTGGCCGTGTGGTCCTGTTCAGTATCACAGCTTGACTTGGCTAAAATAAAAACAATCTTGTTGTTGCTCTGTACACATTCTATACACTGAATTCTGCAAGTTTTTTTTTTTTCATGGGTGCTTAGGTGTGTATAAATTTATTATATAATATAATTATATGGACTCCTTATATTTGGTTTATTTGATGTCCTTTTGGAGTCTTCAATGATCCTTGAAGCTTGCAGAAAATACAGTTTTCTGATTGTTTACTTTGCTGGATATAGCAAATGATGACAAAATGTATTTAATGAGATAAATGGCATATGCTTAATTGTATGATAAGTGTGTGATTAATCGCGATAAAAAAATGTAATCGACTGACAGCCCCAATATATATATATATATATAGCAAAGTTGTATAGATAATTTACACACTTCATACACTTCCACAGCAGAACTGTCCCTTAAATAACAACATATATTTAAACTGGCATATTGACTCATATGTGCAAAGCCTGATGATCCATATCCTCCAGCATGATTTGAAAGTGTTCCAAAGAACATCTTGTGCTTCAGTGCAAAACAAGAAAATCTGACCTTTTGTACAGTAGTAGTTTGTAAAGTAGTTCACATGATCAATGTCACAAATTTGCTTAGTGAAGCAAGGTTTTGCTTAGATATATACTTAAAATTTCCCCTAATTCTAGTTGAAAATTGAGTTCTACTTCATTTACAGGTTCAAATAAAAGTCAAATCTAGACTTTTTCATAAAATTCCGGTATCAAAATTCCAGTCGTGAGAAGTTCAATCAGTCAATCACAAAATCTGTCCCAAGCTGGTCAAACAGAACATTCCCTTGCTTTCCATGTCCTCCTTCATTATGGACACAAACCCAAGACTAACCAAGAGACATCCCGTAAGAATAATAAATGAGATGTATTAAGGTTTTATGAGAAAATGGGCAAATGGCATGTTCTCCTGCCTCTTTCCATCTGCATGTGACCGAGAACTTTATTGAATAATGAATCTCTCACATTCTATGGCCTTCCATCTGAAGCCAGGGGGAAATGACACATCAAAAAACGCATCATGAAGTAAAGACTAAAAACAGAAATGACTGTTAACGACATGCTAAAAGGCTTCCAACCACTTAAAGCTCAATTACATATTCCTTAAAGCATTGAGGGTGAAACAGACTGGTGACAGTTTGAAAAATGAGACATATGACTTCCTATGTTAGTACTGTAGCATTGCAAACTTAAAGCTACTCTTTACAAAATAGACTCTGATAAAGTAGTTTCTGCTCTGATTGCACTGAAGCTATTTAAGTGGGCAATACTTGTTTTATTTATTGATTACATTATATTTTTTTATTATTTTTATATTAATATTTACAATCAGAGCAGTATTTATCTGGCAAAGCAAAGGACATCTTAATAAGGATGACAGCATTCAACATTTTACACTGAATAAATTTACATTTAACTGAATACTACCGTAGCAGAGAGAGCCCAGTGCCAGTAAATTTAGAAGGCACCTTCATCAGTTTGACAACACGTGCTGCAAATACTCACAATGCGACCAAATACAGAAACCCGCTGCAGATACTCACAGCGCGACCAAATACAGAAACCCGCTGCAGATACTCACAACGCGACCAAATACAGAAACCCGCTGCAGATACTCACAACGCGACCAAATACAGAAACACGCTGCAGATACTCACAACGCGACCAAATACAGAAACACGCTGCAGATACTCACAACGCGACCAAATACAGAAACCCGCTGCAGATACTCACAACGCGACCAAATACAGAAACCCGCTGCAGATACTCACAACGCGACCAAATACAGAAACACGCTACAGATATTCACAATGCAACCAAATCCAGAAACGCGCTACAGATATTCACAACGAGACCAAATACAGAAACACGCTACAGATATTCACAACCCAACCAAATACAGAAACACGCTAGATATTCACAGCGCAACCAAATACAGAAACACGCTACAGATATTCACAACGAGACCAAATACAGAAACGCACTGCAGATACAGTGCAACCAAATACAGAAACGCACTGCAGATACAGCGCAACCAAATACAGAAACACGCTACAGATATTCACAACGAGACCAAATACAGAAACGCACTGCAGATACAGCGCAACCAAATACAGAAACGCACTGCAGATACAGCGCAACCAAATACAGAAACGCGCTGCAGATACTCACAACGAGACCAAATACAGAAACACGCTACAGATATTCACAACGAGACCAAATACAGAAACACGCTACAGATATTCACAACGAGACCAAATACAGAAACACGCTACAGATATTCAGCGAGACAAAACAGAAACGCACTGCAGATACAGCGCAACCAAATACAGAAACGCGCTGCAGATACTCACAACGAGACCAAATACAGAAACACGCTACAGATATTCACAACGAGACCAAATACAGAAACGCACTGCAGATACAGCGCAACCAAATACAGAAACGCGCTGCAGATACTCACAACGAGACCAAATACAGAAACACGCTACAGATATTCACAACGAGACCAAATACAGAAACACGCTACAGATATTCACAACGAGACCAAATACAGAAACACGCTACAGATATTCACAACGAGACCAAATACAGAAACGCACTGCAGATACAGCGCAACCAAATACAGAAACGCGCTGCAGATACTCACAACGAGACCAAATACAGAAACACGCTACAGATATTCACAACGAGACCAAATACAGAAACGCACTGCAGATACAGCGCAACCAAATACAGAAACGCGCTGCAGATACTCACAACGAGACCAAATACAGAAACGCACTGCAGATACAGCGCAACCAAATACAGAAACGCACTGCAGATACAGCGCAACCAAATACAGAAACGCACTGCAGATACTCACAACGAGACCAAATACAGAAACACGCTACAGATATTCACAACGAGACTAAATACAGAAACGCGCTGCAGATACAGCGCAACCAAATACAGAAAAGCTATGCAGATACAGCGCAACCAAATACAGAAACACGCTACAGATACAGCGCAACCAAATACAGAAAAGCTATGCAGATACTCACAACACAACAAAATACAGAAACGCACTGCAGATACTCACAACACAACCAAATACAGAAACACGCTACAGATATTTGACCAAATATAGATTTATGACCAAATACAGAAACGCGTTGCAAATACTCAAATGTGGCTAAATACAGAAACACGCTGCAAATACTCACAATGCTACAATGCAAGTCTACACAATGCACAATGCAAGTCTACTCATCAGTGGTGTTGTCGATGACCTGAAAGCTGAGATTGTTTATTTTAACATCCTGATCGTATGTGTGTTTTGAGTATTTGCAGCCCATTTCTGTATTTGGTTGCGTTGTGGTTCTTTTTTCTATTTGCATGTGTTTTCTTCAGTTGCAAAGCCAGTCTCTCTGCCATCGTAGAATACAGTGGCAATGATCAAATATCAATATTATTATTTATATATTATCAAATATCAAAACAGTTGTGCTGTAATGCATGTTTTCTTAATAAATAGAAAGTTCAAAAGAACAGCACTTCTTTTGAAGTGAAACAATGTTGCATGGACTTCTATGCAGGATCTCACAATAATGAATCAGTTAATTTGGATGGTACATGTAAATCATTTCACAAGTGAACCACTTGAACAAACTAAATCTGTTTAAAATAAATCAGGCTTTCCAATGCTACATAGACAAAAGTGGACAGTTTGGAAGCAAGTTGCAGCATTTTTGCATTATACCACAATACTGCATATTTTTGGAAACACTAAAGACTACTAAAGAATATAGTTAAGGCAGTAACGTCCCTATTGTAGTTAGTTATACCACACTGCTCCAAAAATGCTTGCAAGGTTTGTGAATCCAAAGCCTGTCTTCATTCAGATGTTCTGGATTTTTCTTTCTCTTGTTAAAGAGGGAAACAGATGATGGCTTTGACTTGAGAATTGGTTGGAAACAGGAAGGAGAAGGCAGAAGAACCAAAGAAGAAAGCAGAGGTAAATTGCAGCTCTGGGGCACCTGTATGCTTTAGAGTACAAAAGGCAAAGGGTGAGACAGAGGCTCACAAAAACCAAGAAAACAAATGAATGAAGGTGAAAGAAAGGAAATGCCAGAGAGGGTTACATAAGCCTGCAGTGAACTCCCTATCAATTTAAAGTTTTCTGCATCATGTCCCTACGGCACCTCAAAACATGAAAGATTGCCTTTGTTCGTTATTTCTCTCTCTCGTTCTCTCTCTCTAGTTGTTTGTCGATCTTCTTTGCTCCAATTTTCTTTCCCATCAGTCTATTTAATTCCTTTTGCTCTTTATTTGTAAAGAGATGCCTGAAAAAAATACTCTGATTACAAGAAAAATAAGTAAGGTTTTCATGTAACACTCTTCACATGACAACATGACATTATTATGCAGTGATTGAACAGGTACAGTAATTAGAACAGGCAATTACATGAAAAGTGTTAATTGTGCATTTACTTCTCATTTTAGCTGTTTTTTATTTAAATTTTTTTTTTTCTTGGTAGACGCTAATGTTGCTAGATCTCATTTAGACAGCTAAAACGTTATTGCTACTGTTGTGTAATCAATACTAAAACTGTGCCAGACTTCATAACATCTGTTGTCCCGACGCATTAAAGGGTACATAACACACACAGTTTCTGCCAATCTCATGTTAATCTTGAGTACCTATAGAGTAGTATTGCATCCTTCAAATCTCCAAAAAGTCTTTAGTTTTATCATATTTGTATGCGGTACCGATTCTTTCCAAACTCCAAACTCATGGAGGCCTGCAGCAGGTGGAGCTAAAGAGTCACACACACACACACACACACACACACACACACACACACACACACACACACACACACACACAATACATAATGGCATTGTCCCTGGATATCTTTCAATTCACTAAACATTCGTGTTGTTTACATTATATGCACGTACACGCCGATTGCCAACAAAATACAAACATTTGATACAGTTTCAGTCACCGCCTGCAGTTTCGACTCATGACCAGGAACAGACACACACACTTGCACAACTCCGTTGCTGCTCCAGAAAAACAAACTGCATCCATGTTTCCTTAAGGCTGGGTTTTTTGGGTAGCTGAACAAGGCTATCTTTCCCTCACAACCAAAAACACACTTCTTTAGTGACATTGTTGATTGCGTGGTCTAAAAACAAAATTACAGTGCTGCCGATGGCTCCCGTAACCCAAACGAAGCTCACTGATGGTCGCTCTTTTGCTCTCGCTCTGGTTGATGTGCACACACACTCATCCAGGAGAAGTGCCCATCTAAGCAATTCCGCCCTTTATAATGTCATACAGGACCATACTCGGAAAAAAACTTTCCGAAACTTGTTAGAATCCTGAAGGAGTGTATGATATAATAAATATAATACACTTATTTTAAAATGTAATAATATTTCATAATATTTCTGTTTTTACTGTATTTTTAATCAAATAAATGCACCCTTGATAAGCACAAGAGACAAATACATTAAAACATCTTGCCAACTCCAAACTTTTGAATAGTATAATATATATTCCTATTGATAGTTTGAAAGTTATTTCTATTGCAGGATGTAAAGATCTTTATGACTCATGAACTGATTAATTAACTTCCTGTGTGGAATGGTTGAATATTTACCAAAGGATTTTCTCTGAAAATCCTGTCCTCTGGAAGTAATTGTAAGTGCTCTTCTGTTCCTGATGACGACTGGTCTTTTTCTACTGTTCTCTGTGGCTTTCCTTCATTAGTACAGGAATCTAAACAGAGGGAGTGCTGAGCTCGGCTCAAACATGCCTCTTACTTTGATTAGCAAGGGTGAAGCGTGCTCTCCAAAGATTATGTTGATGTCTATCATGAGAGTGTCAGCATTGAGTTCACAGACTTTAGTTTGCTTTGTAAAGTTTCCCAATGTTTCAGTCTTCAGTGCATCGTTTGGTCTTCTCTCTCTTTTCTCTTCCATTGGGTGTCTTGCCTTTACACTTCATGGTTCAAAGGAGAGGTGAACATCAGAGCCACAATGCTTCCTGATCACCAGTCGGGGCGCCAGACAGCACCTCCTGTGGCATGCTGGGTAAGCTGCTCAAGTTGGGTAACTGCCCACCAGCCCTTGAGACCCATTTTCTTTTATTAATGAATCTTTCTGTCAAGTTACTTACAAATGCACAGACCATATTTCATCCAAAATTAGCTTTTAAGGATCTTTAACATCCTTACAAGGAGAGACTATTCAAGAGCATTTATGCTTCCCAAGACAGTGTTTGGATTACTCAAAAAAGACTGTCAGTTGTCCAGAGATCTATTTACTGAGACAGCTCATAAGTCTGTGATCTGCAAGTTGAAATTTTCCACCCTTGTCATCCAGAACTCCACAACCCTCCACCCCATGTGTGGAGGAGCCTTCCAGTCTGAAACCATCTGTTCGGACCACTGGTCCACACTCTGAAACAATCTGTTCAGGCTGATGGACACTGTGCTCCAGATATTAGCATAGAATGGGATCCAAAACAATGTTGGCTTCTTTGTTTAATGTTTTTCAAAACCATAATCTTTCCATGTTTAACACTAATGCATTACCCAAAAAAAACAACAGGAATGCATGACACAAAATACCTACAGGAAATCTAAGGAAGTGCTTTTTAAACCTGTCCTGGGGGCCCCCCACCACTGAACATTTTGGATGTCTTCCTGATCAGACTCCCCTAATTCTGAGATTGTTTTATTATTGGAAGATGAGAGGGTCTATGGCTCTTGCATTGGAAAAATCGCAACGGCTAACTTGGCTCATGTGAGGCACCCCCGCCTATCATACAGTGGTGGCCAAAATTATTAGAACACCTGACAGATCTGAAAATATAGATTTTTTTTTTTGCCTCCAAAGCATGATTTTATTTTATAATGTTCATGAAACATGCAGATGGTTGCTGCGACCATCAAATATCAGATGAAGCGAGTCGTACTGTTATATTTGGTATGTCCTCCTTTTGCAGAAATTACAGCAGCACATCTCATAGTGTCAATATATTTCCTCTGAGAACTTCATCACTAATGTTATCTCATGCCTTCTGCAACTGAAGCCAAAGGCTTTCCTTTGAATGTACAATAGATCTGTCCAGTTTATTTTCCAACTCGCCCCAAATGTGCTCGATGGGGTTGAGGTCCTGGTCCTGGAGGGGGCCAGTCCATCATTTTCAGTGTTCCAGCAGATTCCTTCCATCACAGGAGTTCCAGCAATAGTTAGAAGAATGTTTCTGGTCATTGTCCTCTTGGAAAATAAATCCAGGCCCAATAAGACGACTCCCAGATGCCAAGTGTTCTAATAATTTTGGCCACCACTGTATAATGGAAGTGACATCAGTCACTAATGGAAGTGACAGTCAGTTACAGATTACGTTACACACAGTTCCTTGTGGATTAGCACGTTCGTCTCGTGAATATAATGTTCTATATTGGATGTTATATTACACAAGTAAACGTATAGTAGGACTGCAATGTTTGTGGATTGTGCTTTACTGAGGGGTAAAAAGAATGCAAATTGCTCTGTCAGCTGCAAATTACTGGTCACTAGTGCGCATAAAACCACATTTAAGATTAGATTTGAATCTGTTCATAAAAAAAAAAAAAGTTTTATTGGGCATACTTAGCAGTGATAAAATGTAACTAAAATTTAATTGTTGAAATCTAGAAGCCATAGAAAAAATACATTTACTTATTAAAATCTTTATATTTTGTTTACCACCAATTATTAAAAAGCATTATATCATTATTAGTAATACACAGCCAGCAGTCATGAATCAGTACAATTAAAACCTGGAAGCCATAGAAAGAATACAACATTATTTACTTTTTCATTAAACAACAATATAATACAATATTTATAATTAAATTATTCATTTCTCTTTAGTCATTAAATGTATTATGTCAGCATCATATGTCAAGATGTCATTCAAGTCTTATTATAATTGGTAAAACCTAGAAGCCAAATAAAGAAATCAATATTGTTTATTTTCTTTAGACAATATCACTCAATATTACACAACGTCTACTATTAAATACTACTACACATTTGCTGGTGATAATGCTGTAAATGAGTCCTACCTGTCGTAACATTCCCTAGTTTGCCTGGTCATAAAAATAAAATTTATGAAGGTAAAAATCTACATATAGTTCCCAACGAAGCATTGTTTAGTGTAAAACATGTTGAAGATTAACGAATAGGCTGTTGATTCATTAAATGATAAGTGATTTCCTTACAAAAGCTGTTTATTCAGCGTAGTAGTGCCTCTCATCCATTGATAGATAAAAAAAAAAAAATGGCCTCTTGTCTCCTCCTCTGTGTACCACCAAAGCTGGAGCTTTAGCTTTAGCCGTTATGTATTTTTGGCTAAAGGTCGCAGGCTTGCCTTCCAGTGGCTCCCCCTATACCCTTAAATAGGGCACTATTTGAGGGGACAACCATTTGTAGTGGTGTCCAAAACTATAGTACAATCAATGTACACTCAATGGCTAGAGAATACCCATTATGCACTCTGACAGTCGGCACCGAATTAATTTCCGCGCCTTGCCAGAAGATAGCCATCCATCCATTTTCCAGACCACTGGTCCAATGTGGCTACAGCGTAATATCATACAGGTATAAATTATTTTTTTACTTGGTTATTAAATTATTTAAGGTTTATACATGCTAGTTTCCATGACAGAGTTCAAGATAAATCTTTTCATCTTACTACTGGAGCTTTTCAAAGTTTCAAATGATTATTAAACAGCAAGCAAACTATGCAAAAGTCAGCCCTTCCAGCGCACTCAGTGTCCGAATTAACTCACTCGTTTTCATTCACTCCTTTAAGTAAACTATATGAGTAATGTAGGGAATAGTGAATGAGGGTATAGAGGGCGATTTCAAACACAGCCTCGCAGTCTCTACTAATGAGCTGATGAATAGAATCAGGTGTGTTAGATGAGTGTAACATATGCTGTGCTTGCCCCGTACGCTGTTGAGTGCACTCGTTATTGCGGTGCATTGTGGAACTGAATGAGTGCACTTGATAATGTCCACTATGGTTTCGGACACCACTGCAGATAGCTGTCCCCTCAAATAGTGTCCTATTTAAGGGTATATGGGGCAACTTCTGACACAGCCATACAAAATGTGCAGTGTTAGGGAAACAGAAACATTGATTTAAGCTGAATTAAGGCTGCTCTAAGGTGGCTCTGTGTCTGCTCAAAATTCTGTGTAAAGACGTAGTGCTGCATAAAAGCAGAGCCGGGTCTGACCCACCTCAGCCCCTAGTATCAAAAGGCTCCTCCAGCAGTTCAGGAGACCACGGAGGCACCGGAAGCTCAGGTAGCCATGGCAGCTCGGGCAGTTCAGGGAGCCATGGCGGTTCAGGGAGACAAGGTGGCGCAGACCCTTCAGGGCCAGCTTCCATGGATGGGTAGTCCCACCCAAAAAAAAAATCTTCTTAGGAGGATTTTGGACTCTGGACTTCTGGACTCATGACAGGAGGCGGAGCACTCCCTGGACTCTGGTCATGGGGTGAAGACGTCGCTGGACTCTGGACATGGACAGGAAGAGGTTCAGACCAGAAGTCTAGAAGCCAGTTATCAATTGCTGGCAGTCACAGTGGGACTGGTGAGCTGGTCCTCGACAAGGCTGATAGTGTAAGGGGAATCACAGCTCACCAGCACTCACTCGACAAACTCCACGAAGACCCCTCAAGGTCCCACACCGGGCAGGTGTGCCATAGTCTCCACATTCAAGCTGGATAAGTAAAAGGAGCCTTGAGGGAAAGAGTCTCTTGCTCTAAACAGAGCATCTGTTTTGAGGTCTAGTCATCTGTAACAATCTGTAACTGTAACCAGGAACAGGCTGAAGACTCAGAAGATCAAAACACAAACTTAAACTTTAATAATGACGCTCAGGACCAAACAGAAAAGCAGGGAAATACACTCCAACATAACAGTGACTAGACAAAGACTGAAGGTGAGGGTGCAACTTAAGTAGTGAACAGAAACAAGATAATTAACTAGACACAGCTGGGGCAAATTAACTAACGAGGGTAGCCATGGTTCCCAAATGTTCCAAAGGATTGGCGGGAAATTTAACAAAGGAATAAATCAAAATACTAACTGAAAGTCCAAAACACAAACAGAACTGTGACAGAATGACTGAATATGCCCTGTATAAACTTGATTCATTTGTAAATTGTTTGCCACACAATTTAATGAGATATCCAAATATTTTTAAAACATTAGAAAACTCAGCAATTAACTTATATAAACTTATATAAACGTGGTATAATTTTTATAATCATTTAATATTTTGGTGTCATTTCAATATTTAAACTTAATGTAAACTTTCCAGGTTTAAGAATAGAAAGCATGACACAAAAAAAGTGGCTCAAAATGACCTGTTGGATTATTTTTAGTGTAATTTAAGGATTTGATTATACACAAATATTTAAATGTTACAATAATGTTATTTGTTCACTTCCAATTCAATATAAGTAATTAAAACCACAACTAATTTGTATTTATGTAAGAAATTGTAATTTGAGATAATTTAACTGTAATCTTTGCAAAGAGGGTCAACACAACAATGATAAAATAAAATAAAATAAAATAAGACAAATTAAATTAAATAAAAAATTTAAAAAAAGAGGAGAATCACAAAAATAGATTAACCCTTTAACAAATATAAGAATTAAATATTATTATAGACAAAACTAAACACCAAACAATATCATGGTGAGTCAAATTTTCATAGGAAATGCATATGGATTATTTTGACCCCTTTAGCTAAGACTTAATAGTGATAATACAATTTTTATTTTTTTTTCTGAACCTATGAAAACTATATGAGTAACATTGCTGATGTTTACATACTCTATGTATTTATTTTAATGAGAAATACTCCATAAATCACATCAGATCAATTTGAAATCCTTTATGCATTCCAGTGCTTAAAAAAAAAAAGAAAAAACACTTCATATATCTTGTTATACAAGGCCCATGGTGCATGTAGAACTTTAGATCTGTTGCATCGTTCAAACCTATAGGACTGCTGGTCAATCATTCAGTCAGGCTCTCTCTTTGTTTTTCCTCTCTCTGACTTACCTCCCATCCGACCACACCCCTCACTCTATATGACAGAACAAGGTCATGTATAATTTACAACTCCAATAACCACCAAAAAGCATTGCATATTCATTAAGTCTTTCATGTCGGATGTTGAATTTGAAAGTGCGTAGAGTCAAAGCCCTCACTGAACTCAGATTTATATTTCTGTCATAAAATATGAAGTGATCTTTTGTGTTTTCTTTTCTTTCTTTCTTTTTTTGTGCCATCCTATTTGATATTCCATTATTATCCTTTGTGAGGGTGATATTGAAAGCTTGCGACAGGGAGACGAAGAGGCGTGCCACTGTATTTGATAAGCACAAAGATCTGGAAAGTAATAATGAAAGGATTATGAAAAATATTTCCTCAAAGATGAATGCAAGGTTACTTTTCTAATGCTGTCTGGTCATGTCAAGCAACGCAAATGAGCACCTATGGAGACAGGGACCAGTCTGCATATACCCCCAAAAAAAAAAATTATAAAAAAAAAAATCAAACTTCCAGCAAAAGAAGTAAAAGTGAAAGATGGGTATTAAGAAAATAAAATGTATGTATTTCTATAATGACAACATGAGTTTAGCATGGTAATGTACATGGCAATGCTTTTACAAAACTATTACAATTATAAACTATTAAAGCAAACACTGACCAACTATTTAAATGTTGAGCAGCAAGCTCATTGGCTGCAAATACAACAGGAACCAATAAACTTATGTAGCTAATGATGTAATTTTTAGCTGTGGTGTAGAAATACTATCGGGTAAACTGGCGGCGTGCTGTATCGCACAGACCAAAACAAAAACAGACATTCCGACACGGAACGCACATTTCAAAGTAAAATAATTGGCTGTAGCATTGTTTTTCAGAGAAACGAGTATGTGAACTCAGCATGTTTCCTGAATATCTGCAAACATATTATGGTACTGTTATGCATTAGTACAGTCCAAAACTTACATAGAGCACCTTTAACGTGGAAATGAAGCAGTCAGTCAAGTTTACATTATTTAGTAAGGTGATTTCCACTTTAATAAAAAAAATATACAACAAACATGATTAATGTAACCATTTTAAAGAAAAAAAAAGATGTTTTGTTATAGCTTTTGGAGCAAGGGTGCCACCATCTTGCAATACCACAGCATGTGACGTCACGGAGGTGGTTTGTTCCGTTGGCCAATTAAGTAATATAAGCATTTCTTTACTTTTTTAACATGCGTGTTTTGAAATGGAGGAAGACAAACTGAAAGGACTGTTGAGTCCAGAATAAGTCAATTTGCTAATGCATTTGAGCTGATACGGCGAGGGGGACATCTTTAAGAGATATGCATAGGCAATATGACTTATTATGGGCTCAACAGTCCTTTCAAGTTCGTCTTCCTCCATTTCAAAACAAGCGTGTGTTAAAATGCCCCTATTATGCTATTTTAAAGTTTCCTAATTTAGTTTTGGAGGTCTCCTACAACAGGTTTACATGCATCGAAGGTCAAAAAACTGTTTCATTTTCTCACAATATACATTGCACATCACCACAATATTCAATGATTCTCAAATGATGGATGAATCAATTTCTCCAAATCCCTCCTTTCCACAAGCCTACTCTGCTCTGATTTGTCAGATGGCCCAGTCTGTTGTGATTGGTCTACCGCGTACAGCGCATATTTTGGAAACAAACGCTGATTACCATAACTTAACTCCTGCTCTGTAAGGAGGCTTCCTGTTCCCTAAAGCTCAGCAATTGTACACACACTGTAAAGACAGTAACGATGATGCCAATTTTACATCAATCCCAGCGTCAACCCGAACCCTGAGCAGGACGTTACTCAGTGATGCTACTCCGTTTGAGGTACATTATGAGATGTTTCAACTGTAATTCCTCACCGTCAGCATTAGCAAGTGTGCGTCCATCAACAAACCTGTGTGTGCGTTTGTGTGCGTGTCTAATGTATTATGGTGCAATATAAGTGCATAAGTAAGCCCAGCTGATGTAAACATTAATGTTTGCAAAACAAATCTTGCTCCATCCTTTATCTTTACTCAAAGAAGTAAGAATGACAGACAACCTGCATTAATAGACTCAGTTTTAGGTAATACTGCAGCCCACAGCTGATTTACAGCAGTATTTCAGTAAGACAGTAATAGCGTCAGTTAGCCGGATACTTACACAATATGAAACAATAAACTCATTGTAGAGCTCAGCGTCTTCTCGACATGATGCTATCCAGTCTCCACAGGAATCAGCTGCAGTGTTTGAGGGGGTTCAAGGTTTCCCTGGTGTCTGCGAGCGCAATAAGTGGACGGGCAATATGCTAATGTTACAAAACGGCTTACAATTCGTTTAACTGATTCAGAATCGACTCTTACGTTTGAGAGACAATAACTTTATATACAGTGCACTTTCAGATTTAAAATGAAAAAGTTTTCATTCACTTAGAACTATGTTACAAACTACATGAAAGGTAATTTTCAAAAATTCATAATAGGGGCTCTTTAAAAATGGAAAGAAATGCTTATATGATCTAACTGGCCAACAGAGCAAACCACCTCCGTGACGTCACACCCTGTGGTATTGCAAGATGGCCCTTGCTCCAAAAGCTATAACAAAACTTTTTTTTCTTTAAAATGGTTACATTAATTGTGTTTGTTATATAGTTTTCTATTAACATAGATCTTTACGAAAACTCTCCTCTGGATTCACAAAAGCTTCATATACCACGGATTCACTAGTTTAACGTGGATATTAATGAATTCCAAACATTCATAAATAGGGTGCGCATTCACGTCATTCATAATTAGCTCATTCAATAAATATAAAATTATCATGTGTTCACCAAAACATTTTTAACTGGCTAAAAAATGCCTGGTGCTCTTCTGAAAACTGCCAGCTGATGGCGCTTGAAAGCGCGTTGCAAGTGCAACGTTTTTCCAGCTGAGATACTTTGGCTGCTATGATACAGAATATCCATGACAGTAGTATCTAGTTTTGAAGAATATTACTGAATTTAAAAATGCAGTAACCAGCAATATTAACTCCCGCCCCTCCGCCACTGTGATTGGACGGCTGGGTAAAAAAGTGACAGTGACGAGTGCTTTTCACTCTTTGCGTTACTCTACCGTTTGTATTTCCTTAAAGGCTGTGCATTACATTGTTATGCCAGTAGGTGGCATAACAATGTAATGCACAGCCTTTAAGAGTGAAAAGCCTCAGTGCTGTTGGGGTCATATATCGATCTGAGTACCAGAACTGTTGTATAAATATAAAAAATATATATAAAAAATGTTATATAAACCAAATATCACTCTATAGAAATACTATTGACAAAAATTGGTCAAAAGGATATAAAATGATAAAATTATTATTCTGAAAATACCCAAATTAAACTCAATGAACAATGGTTCATTAAGTAGTTGGAATGCTGGACAATTTAATGAGACATCTGACCTTTTTTTAAATGACGGAAACACAGCATTTGACTGAAATGGTGGTACATGGTATATTTTTGTGATAATTTTATATTTTCATGTCATTTAATTATTTAAACTTAATGTAAACAGTGTTTACATCTTAACCAGCTGTGATAAGTGAAGTAAATCAGAGTTTTTGTCACATTGCACTGTGTAGCCCGCTCAAGCTCTCATTGGACAAAGATTACACTCTTCTTCATGTAACTGTACAGTAAACATGATTGGCTGTGACTGTCAAGTTATGTAATAGTTTCACATTCAATATGGACAGACAAATTTTTTCACTGGAAACGTATCCCATCATGCTTAGTGAAGACGCTGACTATGCATAATAATGTAGGTATGCAGAAGAAAGAGGACGAGATTGTAGTTGAGGATGAAACGAGTTACCTTGAGATTTTCTCTCTCTCTCTCTATGCGCTGGAACTCCTGGCGCTCCTTGTCTAAAGCCACCTCTTTTATGGTGATACTGTCTTTCAGTTGTTCAGACTCGTGGTTCATGGTCTTCACCTTGAGTTTCATCTCAGCATTCAGATCCTAGAAGTGAACGAAGGGAGGCGTATGAGAGACAGACACTGAGACAGCTGGCCAGGCAGGTAGACAAGTGCTCTAGCACAATCATATTCAAAACACACAAACACACATTCACAGGGGGAAAAAAGTGACAGAGCAGTAATGGCTCATCAAAAAAAAGCTGACAACAAAGGACAGTCATTGATAGACATGAATAATATATCTTTGAGAAGTCTTACGCTTACATTTTCTCACTGCAGGTTTCAAGGCTTCTCTCGTTTGTCTCTTAAAGACTAGTGCAGTGACAGTAAAGGCTTTTATATTGTTGCAAAAAATTCTATTTCAAATCATTTTATATTTATCAAAGAATCCTGAATAAAATGTATCACGGTTTCCACAAAAATATTAAGCAGCACAACTGTTTTCAACATTGATGATGATGATAAATGTTTCTTGAGCAGCAAATCATCATATTAGAATGATTTCTGTTACAGTTATTTTAAATTGTAATTATATTTCACAGCATTTCTTTAATAAAAGCAGCCATGGTGAGCAAAAGACACAAATACATACATACAAAAAAATCTTACCAACCCCAGACTTTTGAACGGTAGTGTATTTCTTATTCATTTTTCAATTAAACTTCTACTTGGGCCAGAAACATTAAATAACTTGTTCAACACGAGTCTTTTCAAACTGTTGCTCCACCATGACAGCAGAGGACCTGAAAGTGAAAACTGACCCCACTATAGAGCTCCTTGCAGCAATGCTGAGAATGCAACTTGTGTTACATTATAAATTGTATTCTGACACATTTCGGAACGCATCAATGCGTGAAAATGATTTTTGTGTAGCTAGAAGCATCTGCATTCATGTTCTTTTGTAGAATTTCAGGCCTAAGTCCGCACAGCAGGGAGGTTACCTACTATTTCCTACTTCGTGCAAATGGGGCGGATTCCTGGACAAAGATTAATGTTCAACTTCACACAAGTTTCAATGGGGTGTATTTCTCAAAGAAGTGATCCCATGGATCTACTGGCCTCTATGCCTGCTCTCATGCTCACTGAAGGTCTACACACACACATACACACTTACCTTGGCCTCAATCAGGTTCTTACTGAAGAGGTCCCTCTCTGTCCTGGCATCCTCATAGAGATTCTGTTGCTGCGTCAGTTTTGTTTCAGCTTCTGCAATTCTCTTCTTATGCTCAAATATCTGCATCTCCCTCAGTTTTATGTCCTCCATATTCTCAAGAACCTGTAAAGACAGACAGAGACAGTGAAGTTATATCAACAAGTCTCACTGTCTGTTGTCTACATACCTTCTAATTTTATTCATACATCAAAAAACACTATTGGTGCAATATAAACAACATTATAAACCCATCAGAAATTCCCCAGGGAAACTGAAATGAGCTTTGTAGAATATAAAGTTAGTGTCACGTTTCCCAGTTTGCTACATTTTATATAACGATTAAACAGCAAGCACAAACTATGCAAAAGCGACATCCTTCCGGCGCACTCAGTGTCCTCGTCCCTGCCATACCCGTGACAGTTAGCATGTTGCTAAGCTAGCAACTCAACACTCTATGCATAGTCCAATCAAGTACTGAGTAAAATAGGTACATTTTATTTAAATGCAATATTTTGTATGAAATTCTTGATTTAGGCCATCGCAATGCTTTCTGGGATTAGCTAATTCCTGAAGGGTAAATGTTATGCTGCTAATAAGCACAAAATTGCATATTACAATCAAATATTGAGTAAAGCAGTAGGGTAAAACCATCTGTTTCTATTTCATTTCATATATTTCATTAGGTAAAATTCTATGGAAGTAAAATAATGTCAAACATATTTGAAACAAAAATACATAAAATGCAAGCCCTAAAAATACAATGCATTAAAGGTGCAGTGTGTAATATTTATGGGGATCTATTGACAGAATAATATACATAACTATGTATTCAGTGGTGTATAAAGACCTTACATAATGAACCATTATGTTTTTATTACCTTAGAACGAGCCATCTACCTTACAGTGAAGTCACCATTTTGCGCCACCATGTTTCTACAGTAGCCCTAAATGGACAAACTGCACTTTGGCCCTGTCCCAAATGGCACCCTAAACCCTACCAGTCTTGCAGGCAAAAAGACTGAGAACCACTGATTCAGATTGAATGTCTTGGATGTAAATTAGGTAATCTCAATGTATTTTAGGATTACCTTATCCCTGAAGGATAAGTGTGATTCCCAATAGATTTTGTACAATACAGGGTTTAATGTAAAGTAAAGCAACATAATTTTGTTGCCTGCTGTTTCGTAAAGCCTTTTTGCCAATATTTTGGAACTGACTTTATGTTATTCATTGTTATTCATTCAACCTTGCACTGATGAAAATTCTAACTCAGGATTGCCTTTACCCTTTTTTGTCATGTTTTGATTTCCTTTCTTTAACTCATATACATCTAAATCAGGAGAAGTTTAGAGAACCAAACAAACAACTTGCCTTCATTGAATTTCACTGCAGTTTGAATAGTTGCCAATCCGTGTTAACCTTTTCACTTGTGCATTTAGCAAGCACAAAATACACAGTTTCAGTGGAGTTCAGTGGAGTGAGCACATGCTTTATGGATGTAAGGGATTTTTATGCTAAATTGAAAGAAGAATGTGTCCAAGGCTATGCCATTCAAACTCACATGTGCTATATTCAGGGTTAAATACCTCCTGTATAGAGACAAATTGACAACAGCTTTCAGACATATACGCCGAACATATTTTGTCTGCAGGAATAAAGAAAGGTGCATGTGTAAAGTGAACCCAAATAGGTTGCAAATAGTGTCATTTAATTATTTTGCACAGCATTTACATCTTAATCAGTTGTGATAAGTGATGTAGTTTTTGTCTAAACTAGAATGACATTTTCTATTTCTGCACTATGTAGTATGGAAGTTTGTTTCCACCACAGAATAAAGCATTTTAAAAGATAACTGAAACTCTTTATCTCACATTTGCGAGTTTACTGGCAATTCTGACATTTTTCTAAGAATTGCATGATATAAAGTCACAATTGTGAGTTATAAAGTCTGAATTACGAGATATAACATTGCAATTGCGAGTTATAAAGTCAGAATTGCGGGTTATAAAGTCATAATTGCGAGTTATAAAGTCATAATTGCGAGTTATAAAGTCATAATTGCATGATATAGTCACAATTGTGAGTTATAAAGTCTGAATTGCGAGTTATAAAGTCAGAATTGCATGATATAAAGTCGCAATTGTGAGTTATAAAGTCAGAATTGCGAGATATAAAGTCAGAATTGCGAGTTATGAAGTCATAATTCCGAGTTATAAAGTCAGAATTGTGAGTTATAAAGTCAGAATTGTGAGTTATGAAGTCCGAATTGCGAGATATAAAGTCCGAATTGTGAGTTATAAAGTCAGAATTGTGAGTTATGAAGTCCGAATTGCGAGATATAAAGTCACAATTGCGAGTTATGAAGTCATAATTGCGAGTTATAAAGTAAGAATTATAAGATATAAAGTCAGAATTGCGAGTTATGAAGTCACAATTGCGAGTTATGAAGTCACAATTGCGAGTTATAAATTCAAAATTGCGAGTTATGAAGTCAGAATTGCGAAATATAAAGTCAGAATTGCGAGTTATGAAGTCAGAATTCATGCGAGTTATGAAGTCAGAATTGCGAAATATAAAGTCACAATTTGCGAGTTATGAAGTCATAATTATGAAGTTATAAAGTAAGAATTATAAGATATAAAGTCAGAATTGCGAGTTATGAAGTCACAATTGCGAGTTATGAAGTCACAATTGCGAGTTATAAATTCAAAATTGCGAGTTATGAAGTCAGAATTGCGAGTTATGAAGTCAGAATTGCGAGTTATGAAGTCACAATTGCGAGTTATGAAGTCACAATTGCGAGTTATGAAGTCAGAATTGCGAGTTATAAAGTCAGAATTGCGAGTTATAAAGTCAGAATTGCGAGTTGTGAAGTCAGAATTGCGAAATATAAAGTCAGAATTGCGAGTTATGAAGTCAGAATTGTGAGTTATGAAGTCACAATTGCGAGTTATAAAGTCAGAATTGCGAGTTATGAAGTCAGAATTGCGAAGTTATGAAGTCAGAATTGCTAAATATAAAGTCAGAATTGCGAAGTTATGAAGTCAGAATTGTGAGTTATAAAGTCAGAATTGCGAGTTATGAAGTCAGAATTGCGAAAATATAAAGTCAGAATTATGAGTTATGAAGTCAGAATTGCGAGTTATGAAGTCAGAATTGCGAGTTATGAAGTCACAATATGAATTATGAAGTTATGAAGTCAGAATTGCGAGTTATGAAGTCAGAAGTGCGAGTTATAAAGTCAGAATTGCGAGTTATGAAGTCAGAATTGCGAGTTATGAAGTCAGAATTGCGAAATATAAAGTCACAATTATGAGTTATGAAGTCACAATTGCGAGTTATAAAGTCAGAATTGTAAGATATAAAGTCAGAATTGCGAAATATAAAGTCACAATTGCGAGTTATGAAGTCATAATTGCGAGTTATAAAGTAAGAATTATAAGATATAAAGTCAGAATTGCGAGTTATGAAGTCACAATTATGAGTTATGAAGTCACAATTTGCGAGTTATAAATTCAAAATTGCGAGTTATGAAGTCAGAATTATGAGTTATAAATTCAAAATTGCGAGTTATGAAGTCAGAATTATGCGAGTTATGAAGTCCAATTGCGAAGTTATAAAGTCACAATTGTGAGTTATAAAGTCAGAATTGTAAGATATAAAGTCAGAATTGCGAAATATAAAGTCACAATTGTGAGTTATGAAGTCATAATTGCGAGTTATAAAGTAAGAATTATAAGATATAAAGTCAGAATTTACGAGTTATGAAGTCAGAATTGCGAGTTATAAAGTCAGAATTGCGAGATATAAAGTCAGAATTGCGAGTTATGAAGTCAGAATTGCGAGTTATGAAGTCAGAATTGCGAGTTATAAAGTCAGAATTATGAGTTATAAAAGTCAGAATTGCGAGTTATAAAGTCAGAATTGCGAGTTATAAAGTCATAATTGCGAGATATAAAGTCAGAATTGCGAGTTATGAAGTCAGAATTGCGAGTTATAAAGTCATAATTCCAGTTATAAAGTCAGAATTGTGAGTTATAAAGTCGAATTGTGAGTTATAAAGTCCGAATTGCGAGATATAAAGTCAGAATTGTAAGATATAAAGTCATAATTGCGAAATATAAAGTCAGAATTGCGAGTTATGAAGTCATAATTGCGAGTTATAAAGTAAGAATTATAAGATATAAAGTCAGAATTGCGAGTTATGAAGTCAGAATTGCGAGTTATGAAGTCACAATTGCGAGTTATAAATTCAAAATTGCGAGTTATGAAGTCAGAATTGCGAGTTATGAAGTCACAATTGCGAGTTATAAAGTCAGAATTGTAAGATATAAAGTCAGAATTGCGAAATATAAAGTCACAATTGCGAGTTATGAAGTCATAATTGCGAGTTATAAAGTAAGAATTATAAGATATAAAGTCAGAATTGCGAAGTTATGAAGTCACAATTGCGAAGTTATGAAGTCACAATTGCGAGTTATAAATTCAAAATTGCGAGTTATGAAGTCAGAATTGCGAGTTATAAATTCAAAATTGCGAGTTATGAAGTCAGAATTGCGAGTTATGAAGTCCAATTGCGAGTTATAAAGTCACAATTGTGAGTTATAAAGTCAGAATTGTAAGATATAAAGTCAGAATTGCGAAATATAAAGTCACAATTGTGAGTTATGAAGTCATAATTGCGAGTTATAAAGTAAGAATTATAAGATATAAAGTCAGAATTGCGAGTTATGAAGTCAGAATTGCGAGTTATAAAGTCAGAATTGCGAGATATAAAGTCAGAATTGCGAGTTATGAAGTCAGAATTGCGAGTTATGAAGTCAGAATTGCGAGTTATAAAGTCAGAATTGCGAGTTATAAAAGTCAGAATTGCGAGTTATAAAGTCAGAATTGCGAGTTATAAAGTCATAATTGCGAGAGATATAAAGTCAGAATTGCGAGTTATGAAGTCAGAATTGCGAGTTATAAAGTCATAATTCGAGTTATAAAGTCAGAATTGTGAGTTATAAAGTCGAATTGTGAGTTATAAAGTCCGAATTGCGAGATATAAAGTCAGAATTGTAAGATATAAAGTCATAATTGCGAAATATAAAGTCAGAATTGCGAGTTATGAAGTCATAATTGCGAGTTATAAAGTAAGAATTATAAGATATAAAGTCAGAATTATGAGTTATGAAGTCAGAATTGCGAGTTATGAAGTCACAATTGCGAGTTATAAATTCAAAATTGCGAGTTATGAAGTCAGAATTGCGAGTTATGAAGTCACAATTGCAAGTTATGAAGTCAGAATTGCGAGTTATAAAGTCAGAATTGCGAGTTATGAAGTCAGAATTGCGAGTTATGAAGTCAGAATTGCGAATTATAAAGTCAGAATTGCGAGTTATGAAGTCAGAATTGCGAGTTATGAAGTCAGAATTGCGAGATATAAAGTCAGAATTGCGAAGTTATAAAGTCAGAATTGTGAGATATAAAGTCACAATTGCGAGTTATAAAGTCAGAATTGTGAGATATAGTCAGAATTGCGAGTTATGAAGTCAGAATTGCAGTTATGAAGTCAGAATTGTGAGATATAGTCAGAATTGCGAGTTATAAATTCAGAATTGCGAGTTATGTGAGTCAGAATTGTGAGATATAGTCAGAATTGAAGAGTTATAAAGTCAGAATTATGCGAGTTATGAAGTCACAATTATGAGTTAAAAGTCCGATATAAAGTCAGTTATAAAGTCACAATTGTGAGTTATAAAGTCAGAATTGTAAGATATAAAGTCAGAATTGCGAAATATAAAGTCACAATTGTGAGTAGTAAGTCATAATTGCGAGTTATAAAGTAAAATTATAAGATATAAAGTCAGAATTGCGAGTTATGAAGTCAGAATTGCGAGTTATAAAGTCAGAATTGCGAGATATAAAGTCAGAATTGCGAGTTATGAAGTCAGAATTGCGAGTTATGAAGTCAGAATTATGAGTTATAAAGTCAGAATTCCGAAAGTTATAAAGTCAGAATTGTGAGTTATAAAGTCCGAATTGTGAGTTATAAAGTCCGAATTGCGAGATATAAAGTCAGAATTGTAAGATATAAAGTCATAATTGCGAAATATAAAGTCAGAATTGCGAGTTATGAAGTCATAATTGCGAAGTTATAAAGTAAGAATTATAAGATATAAAGTCAGAATTGCGAGTTATGAAGTCAGAATTTGCGAGTTATGAAGTCACAATTATGAGTTATAAATTCAAAATTGCGAGTTATGAAGTCAGAATTGCGAGTTATGAAGTCACAATTGCAAGTTATGAAGTCAGAATTGCGAGTTATAAAGTCAGAATTGCGAGTTATGAAGTCAGAATTGCGAGTTATGAAGTCAGAATTGCGAATTATAAAGTCAGAATTGCGATGAGTTATGAAGTCAGAATTGCGAGTTATGAAGTCAGAATTGCGAGATATAAAGTCAGAATTGCGAGTTATAAAGTCAGAATTGTGAGATATAAAGTCACAATTGCGAGTTATAAAGTCAGAATTGTGAGATATAGTCAGAATTTGAGTTATGAAGTCAGAATTGCGAGTTATGAAGTCAGAATTGTGAGATATAGTCAGAATTGCGAGTTATAAATTCAGAATTGCGAAGTTATGAAGTCAGAATTGTGAGATATAGTCAGAATTGCGAGTTATAAAGTCAGAATTGCGAGTTATGAAGTCACAATTGCGAGTTAAAAAGTCAGAATTGCGAGTTATGAAGTCAGAATTATGCAGTTATGAAGTCAGAATTGTGAGATATAGTCAGAATTGCGAGTTATAAATTCAGAATTGCGAGTTATGAAGTCAGAATTGCAAGAGTTATGAAGTCAGAATTGTGAGATATAGTCAGAATTGTAAGATATAAAGTCAGAATTGCGAAATATAAAGTCAGAATTGTGAGTTATGAAGTCATAATTGCGAGTTATAAAGTAAGAATTATAAGATATAAAGTCAGAATTGCGAGTTATGAAGTCAGAATTGCGAGTTATAAAGTCAGAATTGCGAGATATAAAGTCAGAATTGCGAGTTATAAAAGTCAGAATTGCGAGTTATAAAGTCAGAATTATGAGTTATAAAGTCATAATTCCGAGTTATAAAGTCAGAATTGCGAGATATAAAGTCAGAATTGCGAGTTATGAAGTCAGAATTTGCGAGTTATAAAGTCAGAATTCGAGTTATAAAGTCAGAATTGTGAGTTATAAAGTCCGAATTGTGAGTTATAAAGTCCGAATTGCGAGATATAAAGTCAGAATTGTAAGATATAAAGTCATAATTGCGAAATATAAAGTCAGAATTGCGAAGTTATGAAGTCATAATTATGAGTTATAAAGTAAGAATTATAAGATATAAAGTCAGAATTGCGAGTTATGAAGTCAGAATTGTGAGTTATAAAGTCAGAATTGCGAGTTATGAAGTCAGAATTGCGTAAAATATAAAGTCAGAATTGCGAGTTATGAAGTCAGAATTGCGAGTTATGAAGTCAGAATTGCGAGTTATGAAGTCACAATTGCGAAAGTTATGAAGTCAGAATTGCGAGTTATGAAGTCAGAATTGCGAGTTATAAAGTCAGAATTAGTTATGAAGTCAGAATTGCGAGTTATGAAGTCAGAATTGCGAAATATAAAGTCACAATTGCGAGTTATGAAGTCACAATTGCGAGTTATAAAGTCAGAATTGTAAGATATAAAGTCAGAATTGCGAGAAATATAAAGTCACAATTATGCAAAGTTATGAAGTCATAATTGCGAGTTATAAAGTAAGAATTATAAGATATAAAGTCAGAATTTGCGAGTTATGAAGTCACAATTGCGAGTTATGAAGTCACAATTGCGAGTTATAAATTCAAAATTGCGAGTTATGAAGTCAGAATTGCGAGTTATAAATTCAAAATTGCGAGTTATGAAGTCAGAATTGCGAGTTATGAAGTCCGAATTGCGAGTTATAAAGTCACAATTGTGAGTTATAAAGTCAGAATTGTAAGATATAAAGTCAGAATTGCGAAATATAAAGTCACAATTGTGAGTTATGAAGTCATAATTGCGAGTTATAAAGTAAGAATTATAAGATATAAAGTCAGAATTGCGAGTTATGAAGTCAGAATTGCGAGTTATAAAGTCAGAATTGCGAGATATAAAGTCAGAATTGCGAGTTATGAAGTCAGAATTGCGAGTTATGAAGTCAGAATTGCGAAGTTATAAAGTCAGAATTGCGAGTTATAAAAGTCAGAATTGCGAGTTATAAAGTCAGAATTGCGAGTTATAAAGTCATAATTGCGAGATATAAAGTCAGAATTGCGAGTTATGAAGTCAGAATTGCGAGTTATAAAGTCATAATTCCGAGTTATAAAGTCATAATTGTGAGTTATAAAGTCCGAATTGTGAGTTATAAAGTCCGAATGCGAGATATAAAGTCAGAATTGTAAGATATAAAGTCATAATTGCGTAAATATAAAGTCAGAATTGCGAGTTATGAAGTCATAATTGCGAGTTATAAAGTAAGAATTATAAGATATAAAGTCAGAATTGCGAGTTATGAAGTCAGAATTGCGAGTTATGAAGTCACAATTGCGAGTTATAAATTCAAAATTATGAGTTATGAAGTCAGAATTGCGAGTTATGAAGTCACAATTGCAAGTTATGAAGTCAGAATTGCGAGTTATAAAGTCAGAATTGCGAGTTATGAAGTCAGAATTGCGAGTTATGAAGTCAGAATTGCGAATTATAAAGTCAGAATTGCGAGTTATGAAGTCAGAATTGCGAGTTATGAAGTCAGAATTCGAGATATAAAGTCAGAATTGCGAGTTATAAAGTCAGAATTGTGAGATATAAAGTCACAATTGCGAGTTATAAAGTCAGAATTGTGAGATATAGTCAGAATTGCGAGTTATGAAGTCAGAATTGCGAGTTATGAAGTCAGAATTGTGAGATATAGTCAGAATTGCGAGTTATAAATTCAGAATTGCGAGTTATGAAGTCAGAATTGTGAGATATAGTCAGAATTGCGAGTTATAAAGTCAGAATTGCGAGTTATGAAGTCACAATTGCGAGTTAAAAAGTCCATTATGCGAGTTATAAAGTCACAATTGTGAGTTATAAAGTCAGAATTGTAAGATATAAAGTCAGAATTGCGAAATATAAAGTCACAATTGTGAGTTATGAAGTCATAATTGCGAGTTATAAAGTAAGAATTATAAGATATAAAGTCAGAATTGCGAGTTATGAAGTCAGAATTGCGAGTTATAAAGTCAGAATTGCGAGATATAAAGTCAGAATTGCGAGTTATGAAGTCAGAATTGCGAAGTTATGAAGTCAGAATTGCGAGTTATAAAGTCAGAATTGCGAGTTATAAAAGTCAGAATTGCGAGTTATAAAGTCAGAATTGCGAGTTATAAAGTCATAATTGCGAGATATAAAGTCAGAATTGCGAGTTATGAAGTCAGAATTATGCGAGTTATAAAGTCATAATTCGAGTTATAAAGTCAGAATTGTGAGTTATAAAGTCCGAATTGTGAGTTATAAAGTCCGAATTGCGAGATATAAAGTCAGAATTGTAAGATATAAAGTCATAATTGCGAAATATAAAGTCAGAATTATGAGTTATGAAGTCATAATTGCGAGTTATAAAGTAAGAATTATAAGATATAAAGTCAGAATTGCGAGTTATGAAGTCAGAATTGCGAGTTATGAAGTCACAATTGCGAGTTATAAATTCAAAATTGCGAGTTATGAAGTCAGAATTGCGAGTTATGAAGTCACAATTGCAAGTTATGAAGTCAGAATTGCGAGTTATAAAGTCAGAATTGCGAGTTATGAAGTCAGAATTGCGAGTTATGAAGTCAGAATTGCGAATTATAAAGTCAGAATTGCGAGTTATGAAGTCAGAATTGCGAGTTATGAAGTCAGAATTGCGAGATATAAAGTCAGAATTGCGAGTTATAAAGTCAGAATTGTGAGATATAAAGTCACAATTGCGAGTTATAAAGTCAGAATTGTGAGATATAGTCAGAATTATGCGAGTTATGAAGTCAGAATTGCGAGTTATGAAGTCAGAATTGTGAGATATAGTCAGAATTGCGAGTTATAAATTCAGAATTGCGAGTTATGAAGTCAGAATTGTGAGATATAGTCAGAATTGCGAGTTATAAAGTCAGAATTGCGAGTTATGAAGTCACAATTGCGAGTTAAAAAGTCAGAATTGCGAGTTATGAAGTCAGAATTGCGAGTTATGAAGTCAGAATTGTGAGATATAGTCAGAATTGCGAGTTATAAATTCAGAATTGCGAGTTATGAAGTCAGAATTGCGAGTTATGAAGTCAGAATTGTGAGATATAGTCAGAATTGTAAGATATAAAGTCAGAATTGCGAAATATAAAGTCAGAATTGTGAGTTATGAAGTCATAATTGCGAGTTATAAAGTAAGAATTATAAGATATAAAGTCAGAATTGCGAAAGTTATGAAGTCAGAATTGCGAGTTATAAAGTCAGAATTGCGAGATATAAAGTCAGAATTGCGAGTTATAAAAGTCAGAATTGCGAGTTATAAAGTCAGAATTGCGAGTTATAAAGTCATAATTCCGAGTTATAAAGTCAGAATTGCGAGATATAAAGTCAGAATTGCGAGTTATGAAGTCAGAATTGCGAAGTTATAAAGTCAGAATTCGAGTTATAAAGTCAGAATTGTGAGTTATAAAGTCCGAATTGTGAGTTATAAAGTCCGAATTGCGAGATATAAAGTCAGAATTGTAAGATATAAAGTCATAATTGCGAAATATAAAGTCAGAATTGCGAGTTATGAAGTCATAATTGCGAGTTATAAAGTAAGAATTATAAGATATAAAGTCAGAATTGCGAGTTATGAAGTCAGAATTGTGAGTTATAAAGTCAGAATTGCGAGTTATGAAGTCAGAATTGCGAAATATAAAGTCAGAATTGCGAGTTATGAAGTCAGAATTGCGAGTTATGAAGTCAGAATTGCGAGTTATGAAGTCACAATTGCGAGTTATGAAGTCAGAATTGCGAGTTATGAAGTCAGAATTGCGAGTTATAAAGTCAGAATTGCGAGTTATGAAGTCAGAATTGCGAGTTATGAAGTCAGAATTATGAATATAAAGTCACAATTGCGAGTTATGAAGTCACAATTGCGAGTTATAAAGTCAGAATTGTAAGATATAAAGTCAGAATTATGAAATATAAAGTCACAATTATGAGTTATGAAGTCATAATTGCGAAGTTATAAAGTAAGAATTATAAGATATAAAGTCAGAATTGCGAGTTATGAAGTCACAATTGCGAGTTATGAAGTCACAATTATGAGTTATAAATTCAAAATTGCGAGTTATGAAGTCAGAATTATGAGTTATAAATTCAAAATTATGAAGTTATGAAGTCAGAATTGCGAGTTATGAAGTCCGAATTATGAGTTATAAAGTCACAATTGTGAGTTATAAAGTCAGAATTGTAAGATATAAAGTCAGAATTGCGAAATATAAAGTCACAATTGTGAGTTATGAAGTCATAATTGCGAGTTATAAAGTAAGAATTATAAGATATAAAGTCAGAATTATGAGTTATGAAGTCAGAATTGCGAGTTATAAAGTCAGAATTGCGAGATATAAAGTCAGAATTGCGAGTTATGAAGTCAGAATTGCGAGTTATGAAGTCAGAATTGCGAAGTTATAAAGTCAGAATTGCGAGTTATAAAAGTCAGAATTGCGAGTTATAAAGTCAGAATTGCGAAGTTATAAAGTCATAAATGCGAGATATAAAGTCAGAATTGCGAGTTATGAAGTCAGAATTGCGAGTTATAAAGTCATAATTCCGAGTTATAAAGTCAGAATTGTGAGTTATAAAGTCCGAATTGTGAGTTATAAAGTCCGAATTGCGAGATATAAAGTCAGAATTGTAAGATATAAAGTCATAATTGCGAAATATAAAGTCAGAATTGCGAGTTATGAAGTCATAATTATGAGTTATAAAGTAAGAATTATAAGATATAAAGTCAGAATTGCGAGTTATGAAGTCAGAATTGCGAGTTATGAAGTCACAATTGCGAGTTATAAATTCAAAATTGCGAGTTATGAAGTCAGAATTGCGAGTTATGAAGTCACAATTGCAAGTTATGAAGTCAGAATTGCGAGTTATAAAGTCAGAATTGCGAGTTATGAAGTCAGAATTGCGAGTTATGAAGTCAGAATTGCGAATTATAAAGTCAGAATTGCGAGTTATGAAGTCAGAATGCGAAGTTATGAAGTCAGAATTGCGAGATATAAAGTCAGAATTGCGAGTTATAAAGTCAGAATTGTGAGATATAAAGTCACAATTGCGAGTTATAAAGTCAGAATTGTGAGATATAGTCAGAATTGCGAGTTATGAAGTCAGAATTGCGAGTTATGAAGTCAGAATTGTGAGATATAGTCAGAATTGCGAGTTATAAATTCAGAATTGCGAAGTTATGAAGTCAGAATTGTGAGATATAGTCAGAATTGCGAGTTATAAAGTCAGAATTGCGAGTTATGAAGTCACAATTGCGAAAGTTAAAAAGTCAGAATTGCGAGTTATGAAGTCAGAATTGCGAGTTATGAAGTCAGAATTGTGAGATATAGTCAGAATTGCGAGTTATAAATTCAGAATTGCAGTTATGAAGTCAGAATTATGAGTTATGAAGTCAGAATTGTGAGATATAGTCAGAATTGTAAGATATAAAGTCAGAATTGCGAAATATAAAGTCAGAATTGTGAGTTATGAAGTCATAATTGCGAGTTATAAAGTAAGAATTATAAGATATAAAGTCAGAATTGCGAGTTATGAAGTCAGAATTATGAAGTTATAAAGTCAGAATTGCGAGATATAAAGTCAGAAATTGCGAGTTATAAAAGTCAGAATTATGAGTTATAAAGTCAGAATTGCGAGTTATAAAGTCATAATTCCGAAAGTTATAAAGTCAGAATTGCGAGATATAAAGTCAGAATTGCGAGTTATGAAGTCAGAATTGCGAGTTATAAAGTCAGAATTCCGAGTTATAAAGTCAGAATTGTGAGTTATAAAGTCCGAATTGTGAGTTATAAAGTCCGAATTGCGAGATATAAAGTCAGAATTGTAAGATATAAAGTCATAATTGCGAAATATAAAGTCAGAATTGCGAGTTATGAAGTCATAATTGCGAGTTATAAAGTAAGAATTATAAGATATAAAGTCAGAATTGCGAGTTATGAAGTCAGAATTTGCGAGTTATGAAGTCACAATTATGAGTTATAAATTCAAAATTGCGAGTTATGAAGTCAGAATTATGAGTTATGAAGTCACAATTGCGAGTTATGAAGTCAGAATTGCGAGTTATAAAGTCAGAATTGCGAGTTATGAAGTCACAATTGCGAGTTATGAAGTCAGAATTGCGAATTATAAAGTCAGAATTGCGAGTTATGAAGTCAGAATTGCGAGTTATGAAGTCAGAATTGCAAGATATAAAGTCCGAATTGCGAGATATAACGTCAGAATTGCAAGTTATGAAGTCAGAATTGCGAGATATGAAGTCAGAATTGCGAGATATGAAGTCAGAATTGCGAGATATAACGTCAGAATTGCGAGTTATGAAGTCAGAATTGCGAGATATGAAGTCAGAATTGCGAGTTATAAAGTCAGAATTGCGAGTTATAAAGTCAGAATTGTGAGATATAAAGTCAGAATTGTGAGATATAGTCAGAATTGCGAGTTATGAAGTCAGAATTGCGAGTTATGAAGTCAGAATTGTGAGATATAGTCAGAATTGCGAGTTATAAATTCAGAATTGCGAGTTATGAAGTCAGAATTGTGAGATATAGTCAGAATTGCGAGTTATAAAGTCAGAATTGCGAGTTATGAAGTCACAATTGCGAGTTAAAAAGTCAGAATTATGAGTTATGAAGTCAGAATTTGCGAGTTATGAAGTCAGAATTGTGAGATATAGTCAGAATTGCGAGTTATAAATTCAGAATTGCGAGTTATGAAGTCAGAATTGCGAGTTATGAAGTCAGAATTGTGAGATATAGTCAGAATTGCGAGTTATAAAGTCAGAATTGCGAGTTATGAAGTCACAATTGCGAGTTATAAAGTCAGAATTGCGAGATATAAAGTCAGAATTGCGAGTTATAAAGTCAGAATTGCGAAATATAAAGTCAGAATTGCAAGTTATAAAGTCAGAATTGCATGATATAGTCACAATTGCGAGTTATAAAGTCAGAATTGTAAGATATAAAGTCAGAATTGCGAAATATAAAGTCAGAATTGCGAGTTATGAAGTCACAATTGTGAGTTATAAAGTCAGAATTGCGAGTTATAAAGTCAGAATTGCGAAATATAAAGTCAGAATTGCGAGTTATGAAGTCACAATTGCGAGTTATAAAGTCAGAATTGCGAGTTATGAAGTCAGAATTGCGAAATATAAAGTCAGAATTGCGAGTTATGAAGTCACAATTGTGAGTTATAAAGTCTGAATTGTGAGTTATAAAGTCAGAATTGCGAGTTATGAAGTCACAATTGTGAGTTATAAAGTCTGAATTGCGAGTTATAAAGTCAGAATTGCATGATAAAGTTGCAATTGCGAGTTATAAAGTCTGAATTACGAGATATAACGTTGCAATTGCGAGTTATAAAGTCAGAATTGAGAGACATAAAGTCAGAATTCTGACTTTATAACACGCAATGTCCAAGGTTATGCCATTCAAACTCGCATGTGCTATATTCAGGGTTAAATACCTCCTGTATAGAGACAAATTGACAACAGCTTTCAGACATAGGCTGTAAGCCAAATATGTTTTGCCTGTAGGGATAAAGAAAGGTGCATGTGATTGCGTGATTCATTTAAATACTCTCCTCCCATAAATTTTGCGTCTGAAAGGGAAACGCCTACAAATACATATGCAATAAGTTCAGCTGCAAAAATAACCCTGTCCACGCCTTTTCAGCGCGATTGGCCAAAAGTATCTTTACATTTTAGTACATTTTTCGAGTATCTGTACTTTTCACATAATATTGAACTTTTTACACCAGTACATTTAAAAAAACATGACTTTCTTTGTTATTTTGAACTAAAGAATTCATCACCCACTTGTGATAGCAGTGTCCGATCCGTGAACAAGCTGATTATTTTCATTTAACCTGTTAATTCAGTTCCCAAGTCACAATGAACAATTAATTTGTGAATTGGACTGATCCGACTGCATCTGTTCTTGAGTCGACAACTCACTGATTCAAATGATTCAGTCAGATTCAGTCTCCAGTTAACAATTCACTGAATTCACAAGTCTGACTCAAAATCAAGTCAAAGTCAAAGTCAGCTTTATTGTCAATTCTGCCATACGTACAGTACATACATACAGAGAATTGAAATTCTATGACTCTCAGACCCTAGGTGCCTAACAACAACAAAACAATAACAACAAAAGTTTAACAGTAACAACAACAGAAGAAAGATTAAAAAAAGATGGATAAAGTGAATTATAGAGGTAAAGTGGCGATGGCAAATAGTGCAAACAATAGTAACAATAGTGCAATTTCAGATTTAAGTCAGTGCAGGTATAAAATAAAATTATAAGAGTGTGTGCAAAAAAAGAGTCTGTAAGAGGGTAGACCAATTCCTCAGAGAGACAATATATGAGGTAGATGAAGATGAAGGGAGGAGAACTGGGGGGGGTGATTCCCAGATCAGGTGCGTGGGGCAGAAAGGGAGAGTCGGCAGAGTCAGGAGGGAGTTCAATGCCCTGACAGCTTGGGGAATGAAGCTGTCCTTCAGTCTGCTGGTCCTTGCTTGGAGACTGCGTAGCCTCCTCCCTGATGGCAGCAGACTGAAGAGGCTGTGGGGTGGGTGGAGTCTCTCGCAATGATGAGGGCTTTGCGGGAGAGGCGGGAGTTATAAATGTCCTGGAGGGGTGGGAGAGAGACACCAACGATCTTCTCAGCTGCTCTCACTATGCGCTGAAGTGCTTTACAGCAGGATGCGTTGCAGGCGCCGTACCACACAGTGATGCAGCTGGTCAGAATGCTCTCGATGGTGCCTCTGTAGAAGGTGCGCATGATGGGGGCTGGGGCGCCGGCTCTTCTCAGCTTACGGAGAAAGTAGAGTCGCTGCTGTGCTTTCTTGGTCAGTGCTGTGGTGTTGGCGGTCCAGGAGAGGTCCTGAGCCAAGAATGGGAGATCCTCTGAGCTTGAATGAACATGTGAATTTATTAATTTATTGGGTTGTTTAAAAAATATTAAGCATTATAACGCATCGCAGAGTGCTGAACTCTCTGTCACAAATGAGTCACAACAAAAATAGTGTGCATTCTTATTAGGGTAACCTGCAGGAAATGCAAAAAGATGCCTTTAAGGTGTTTTTCTATCTGATTGTGTAAGAATTCCACCCAGTGCCATCTTTACATGAAAGCATGTGTCCTCTCATATGGAATTAAAAATATATTCCAGATTCTACGTGCTTTACTGCTCATATAATGTTGCAAATGACCTTTTTTATGTACAGATCTACAGGAGAACATGCATGCTCTCATTATTTAAAGGTCCACCAATAAAATGCAAGCACATTTCTATCAGTCCTATTATTCAGGAGTAAAGGACGATCACCCTTAATGGTTTTCTATAAATAACATGCCTCTAATGATGGTGGAACATTGGTGAAATGTAATGAGACAGTCTGGAGGAGGTTACAAACTGAATATCTACAGATTTGTGTTGAAATGAAAATCAGTAAATTGGTAAGCCACTAAAGCAAGTTAATAGCTGTTTTCAAAATAACTGTGTAATACAATGCTGGTGTGTGAAGGAGGCAACAGATAATGCTGTAAATAAATGTTTAATAACACTCAGTGTTTATGGATTGCCTCAAAAACTTCAGTGCCAAGATGGCACATTTCAACTCGCATATCCTGCACAAGCTGAATGGGAATGCTAACGAATAGCTTTCTTCAGGCATTATAGACCTACTTGTTTTGAACCATATTTCTTATTTTAAATCAGAAGAATTTTTATTCTCTGCAAAGTACTACAGTGTGGAGTCAGATCTCAGGAGGCAATCTCAAAACCATTAGCTAAGAGCTTTTTCAACACATGGCCTTGCTAATACTTATGGCTGAACTTTTTTTCTTTTTTACCTGGATTTAGATTATTAACTTTTCCATACACACACACACAAAAAAAAAGTCTGTCTGAAAAAAAGCAAATGTTAGCAATGTTGAATACATGAAAGAGATGTGTGTCTTAAATAGCCTCTGGTTCCTAGGAAACTGTGAAAGCTGTTCCAAAATAAACACCTTCTGCTGTGCAACCTTCATGTAGCTGAAAACTGCAGGCGACTGCTTGCACTGTTTGCGTGTGTAAGGCAGAAGCTATATACAGTAGACACTGTACATTCAGTATCCTCAGTTGAGGCTTAAAAGACATTCCAAAATATAATCGATTTGACTGCACTAACACTATTAAAGGAGAACAAAACTTGAACTGAATTGAACTGAATAATGACACTGTTGTCTTCTGTAGAGCTGCTTTATAGCTGAATTGAATTAATTTCATAATTGATGAATTTAGCAACATTGAACTAAATTGAATCAACACTGAACTGACATGAGATGAATAATCGTCCTATTATCTTCTGTTGAGATGCTTTAATGCTGCATCAAACATTTCATAATTGATGAACTTTGCAACATCAACACTGAACTGAACTGAATTGAATCAGTACTGAACTAAATTGAGCTGAATAACGGCATTGTCTTCTGTAGAGCTGCTTTATAGCTAAATTGATAAACTTTGCAATGTTGACACTCTTTTGAACTAAATTGAATCAACATTGATTTACACTGAGCTGAAAAATTACAACTGTCTTCATTACAGCTGCTTTACAGCAGAAACTGAAGTCTTTTCATAATTGGTAAGTTTTGTCTATTTCTGTGAAGCTGCTTTGAAACACTCTGTATTAAATAAATAAACGCGACTTGAATTGACTTGATATGTGTGTTTTATATATATATATATATATATATATATATATATATATATATATATATATATATATATATATATATATATATATATATATACACACACACACACACACACACACACACACACAAGAATGAACCTCATTGGTTCTTGCTGAAGTTCAAACGTGCTGCGTAACACAAGAATAAACCTCATTGGTTCTTGCTGAAGCTCAAATGTGTTGCATAACACCAGAATGAACCTCATTGTTTTTTGCGGAAGCTCAAATGTGCTGCGTAACTCACAAGAATGAACCTCATTGTTTTTTGTGGAAGCTCAAACGTGCAGCGTAACACACGAGAATGAACCTCATTGGTTCTTGCTGAAGCTCAAACGTGCTGCATAACACACAAGAATGAACCTCATTGGTTTTTGCGGAAGCTCAAACGTGCTGCGTAACACACAAGAATGAACCTCATTGGCTCTTGCTGAAGCTCAAACGTGCTGCATAACACACAAGAATGAACCTCATTAGTTCTTGCTGAAGCTCAAACGTGCTGCGTAACACGAGAATGAAACTCATTGGTTCTTACGGAAGCTCAAACGTGCTGCGTAACACAAGAATGAACCTCATTGGTTCTTGCTGAAGCTCAAACGTGCTGCGTAACACACAAGAATGAACCACATTGGTTTTTGCGGAAGCTCAAACGTGCTGCGTAACACGAGAATGAGCCTCATTGGTTCTTGCTGAAGCTCAAACGTGCTGCGTAACACGAGAATAAACCTCATTGGTTCTTACAGAAGCTCAAACGTGCTGCGTAACACAAGAATGAACCTCATTGGTTCTTGCTGAAGCTCAAACGTGCTGCGTAACACGAGAATGAACCTCATTGGTTCTTGCTGAAGCTCAAACGTGCTGCGTAACACAAGAGAATGAACCTCATTGGTTCTTACAGAAGCTCAAACGTGCTGTGTAACACAAGAATGAACCTCACTGGTTCTTACAGAAGCTCAAACGTGCTGTGTAACATGAGAATGAACCCCACTGGTTCTTACAGAAGCTCAAACATGCTGCGTAACACAAGAAAGAACCTCACTGGTTCTTGCTGAAGCTCAAACGTGCTGCATAACACGAGAATGAACCTCATATTGGTTCTTACAGAAGCTCAAACGTGCTGTGTAACACAAGAATGAGCCTCGTTGGTTCTTGCTGAAGCTCAAACGTGCTGCGTAACACGAGAATAAACCTCATTGGTTCTTACAGAAGCTCAAACGTGCTGTGTAACACAAGAATGAACCTCATTGGTTCTTTCTGAAGCTCAAACGTGCTGCATAACGCGAGAATGAACCTCATGTTGGTTCTTGCTGAATCTCAAACGTGCTACGTAACACATGAGAATAAACCTCATTGGTTCTTACAGAAGCTCAAACGTGCTGCGTAACACGAGAATGAGCCTCATTGGTTCTTACAGAAGCTCAAACGTGCTGCATAACACAAGAGAATGAACCTCATTGGTTTTTGCGGAAGCTCAAACGTGCTGCATAATACACAAGAATGAACCTCATTGGTTCTTGCTGAAGCTCAAACGTGCTGCGTAACACAAGAAAGAACCTCATTGGTTCTTACAGAAGCTCAAACGTGCTGTGTAACACGAGAATGAACCTCATTGGTTCTTGCTGAAGCTCAAACGTGCTGCGTAACACACGAGAATGAACCTCATTGGTTCTTGCTGAAGCTCAAACGTGCTGTGTAACACGAGAATGAACCTCATTGGTTCTTACAGAAGCTCAAACATGCTGCGTAACACACGAGAATGAACCTCATTGGTTCTTGCTGAAGCTCAAACGTGCTGTGTAACACGAGAATGAACCTCATTGGTTCTTACAGAAGCTCAAACATGCTGCGTAACACAAGAATGAACCTCATTGGTTCTTGCTGAAGCTCAAACGTGCTGCGCAACACGAGAATGAACCTCATTGGTTCTTGCTGAAGCTCAAAAGTGCTGTGTAACACATGAGAATGAACCTCATTGGCTCTTGCTGAAGCTCAAACATGCTGCGTAACACAAGAATGAACTTCACTGGTTGTTGCAGAAGCTCAAACGTGCTGCGTAACACAAGAATGAACTTCACTGGTTCTTGCAGAAGCATGAACATGCTGCGTAACACACAAGAATAAACCTCATTGGTTCTCGCACGTCAAGCGAACATGCTTGAGCTTCTGTTTACCACAAATGGTGTGTGAGTTGATGAATGTTTATATGTGAATAAAAGCCTAAATTCAATCTGTTGAAAAAGTCTCTTCAAGAAATCTTGGACTAAACCGCTCAATTCATATGGAATAGTTTTTACGATCTCTTTATGAACTTTTTGAAGCGTCAAAGTGCTACTGTAGTTGCGTAGCTGCCTATGGAGGTACAGAAAGCTCTCAGATTACTTTAAAAATATCTTCATTTGTGTTCTGAAGATGAACAAAAATCTTATAGGTTTTGGAATTACATGAGGATGAGTAATTAATGAAATTTAAATTTTTGGGTGAACTATCCCTTTAAATTTAGTAAAATCCTGGCAATATTTTACAGTGTAGATCTTCAAAGGCACTGATGCACCTAGTTTACACAGAAACAGGAACACTATTATATGGAATATATTATGTCTAGTCTTATCTGTCTTAGACAGAAAGAGAGTTAGAGGATGTGCCTGGAGCTGAATGTAAACCTGAATCCTGCTGTTCATGGTGCAGTGCACTTACCCAACATAAAACCTGAGAAAACAAATGTCAGGTCAAATGCCAGGATGCTAGAGGGTGTGTCATCACCAAAAAAGACAGATTTTTCATGGACTACTGTTCAAGACAGATTTTTTTAGCACAAAGGTATTTAAGGACCACATCACATGGTCTGTAATTATAATTAACACTTATAATTAACACTTTCTGATTTGAAATAAAAAAAACAATCAACAGATGGTTTTAATCATAAGAACATTTCATTTAAAAGGAATAACTTGTTAGCAGGTGAAACTTTACAACAGCAAATTAAATGCCTTGTTATGTGATACTACTTTGTCAATCAATCATCTTAAAATGCTTCTTTTGCATTTCATGCATTACTACAGGTACATTTCTAATGAAATGAAAGACGCATTAACTGAGAATAGCAGGTGACACATTAACCTTACTGTAATGTTCTCATGTTATAAGATCTATTATAAAAGGTCATGGCGAGATAATGAAGCAGACTGCAGAGTTGATTTACAGGAATAGTTCACCCTAAAATAATAATTCTGTCATCATTTACTCACCTTGATGTTGTTCTCCAAACCTGTATGACTTTTTTATTCCATAGAACACAAAAGGAGTTGTTCAGCAGAATGTTCACACTGGAGTGGATGCAAAATGGCGCCGCTGTGTTTGGTCGCCGTTCAGGTCGCTCCGCGAAGACTGTGCTTTTATTTACTATTTTACTTTCTTTTACTCTCAGTTTTTACAAACTTATCATCTGCATTGATCTACTACGACAGCAAAACTCTTTTGGACATTGGTTACCTCTCTACACTGGACTGTTTCAGGACACTTTCGCCCGATCCTCTGTGGCCATCTGAGATTCTTCGAACGCCGAGTTGAACAATGGACAGAGCCAGCGGCGTGAGAAACAAAGAAACACCGTGGGAAACGTGCTGGTATCCGTAACAGACTGAGAAAAGGGCATTCAGACCTCCTCTCCCGAGCATTCTTCTAGCAAATGTTCAATCCTTGGATAATAAGATGGACGATCTTAGAGCCAGGATAAGTTTTCAACGGGACATGAGAGACTGTAATATCTATTGTTTGTCTGAAACATGGCTCACGCCCGCGGTCCCGGACACAGCTGTGACGCCGTCCGGAGAACTTCTCTGTTTTTCGGATGGACAGAACAGCCGAGGCGTAAATCCAAAGGCGGTGGAGTGTGTTTCATGATCAACAAGAAATGGTGCGATCCCAGGAACATCACCATTCTCTCGCGGTCCTGCTCGCCTCATCTGGAACATTTAACAATCATCTGCGCCCATTCTATCTGCCGAGGAGTTTTCTGCGGTTGTCGCGACCGCCGTTTACATCCCACCGCAGGCAGACACAGCGCTGGCTTTATCTGGCCTTCATGATGTTGCCAGCGGCGTCATAAACCAACATCCCAGCCGACGGCATTCATTGTCGCGGGCGATTTTAACAAAGCAAACCTAAAGAAAGTCCTGCCAAACTTTCACCAGCACGTCTCCTGCCCCACACGAGGAGCAAACACACTGGATCACTGCTACTCTCCGTTTTAAGAACGCCTATAAAGCGCGGTCACTTCCAGCGTTTGGCAAATCGGATCATGCCGCCATTTTCTCACTCCCGAATACAAACAAAAGCTCCTCCAGGAACCCCGGTGAGGCGGGAAGTTAAGCGTTGGTCACCCCACTCAGAGACCGCGCTACAGGCAGCTCTGGGCGATGTGGATTGGGACATGTTCGAGCGAGTTCAGCCGACGTAAGCGAGTTCACAGACGTGGCGCTTTGCTTCATCAACACGCTTACAGAGCAAGCCACGCAAACAATAACAATAACGTCCTTCTCAAATCAGAAACCGTGGGTGGACAATTCAATCCTGCGCGGCAGTGAAGCATACGCACTGCTGCTTACAACGCCGGTCTCCATTCAGGGAATATGAATGAATACAGATCGTCCTGCTATGCTCTCAGACGAGCAGTTAAAGCCGCAAAAACTCCGTTATAAAGACCGAGTGGAGTCTCATTTCCAACTCAACGACTCGCGGCGCATGTGGCAAGGTCTGAGGTCCATCTGCTCCTTTGGATCTAAATCCTCTGCAGAGGCAAGCGTTGATCCGTTGCTCGTGAACGAGTTAAACTCTTTCTACGCCGCTTTGACTGTAACCGCGCAACGCGACTCCGCCAAGTGGCGCGTTAGAGGAAATTACTCAGAGCAGCAACAATCACGTGATCTCTGTCTCGGAGGATGAAGTTCGGAGAGCACTCAAGCGTGTGGACGCCAGGAAAGCTGCCGGGCCGGATGGTATTTCAGGTCGTGTTCTGCGGTCCTGTGCTGATCAGCTCACCGGGTTGTTTACATCTATCTTTAATGAGTCCTCGCTACATCTGTGGTTCCCACCTCCTTCAAAAATCCACCATCATCCCTGTCCCTAAGAACAGTAAACCCTCTTGCCTAAATGACTATCGTCCAGTGGCTCTCACGTCTATAGTCATGAAGGTCTTTGAGAGACTCATTAAAAACACCATTTGCGCCTTCATTCCTGACACTTTGGACCCTCTTCAGTTTGCCTATCGTCCCAATAGATCGACTGAAGATGCCATCTCTCATGTCCTCCACTCCTCCTCACTCACATCGACAGCAAAAGTGGGAACTACGTAAGACTGCTATTTATTGACTATAGCTCAGCCTTTAACACCATAGTTCCCACCAAGCTAACCTCCAAACTCCTGGATCTCGGCCTGAATCCTTCTCTCTGCCACTGGATTGAGGACTTCCTCACTGGCAGGCCTCAGGTGGTGAGAATAGGCCAGTCCACCTCCACCTCCATCACCCTGAGTGTGGGAGCTCCACAGGGCTGTGTCCTGAGCCCCCTGCTCTACTCTCTCTACACGCATGACTGTTTGTCCACACACAGCTCCACCTCTATCATCAAATTTGCTGATGATACTGTTGTCCTGGGCCTCATTTCCAACAACAATGAGACGGCATACTTGGACGAGGTGGAGCATCTAACATCATGGTGCCAGGACAACTGTCTCTCTCTGAATGTTGGCAAGACCAAAGAAATGATTGTGGACTTCGGGAAGAGACAGCAACGGACATACTCCCCCTCATGATCAGCGGGTCACCAGTAGAGAGAGTGAGCAGCTTCAAGTACCTGGGAGTAAACATCTCCGAGGACCTGACCTGGACTGCTCACATTCAGACACAGGTGAAAAAGCCAGGCAAAGACTGTACCACCTGCGCCAGCTGAGGAAATTCAGGGTTTCACCAGCTATCCTGAAAACTTTCTATTTAGGGGCGATAGAGAAGTGTTTTAACTCAGTGCATCTGGCGTGGTATGGGAACAGCACCAGTCATGACCGCAAAGCCCTGCAAAGAGTAGTGCGCTTATCCGAGCGTATCTCAGGGTCAGCTCTCCCGTCTCTGCAGGGCGTCTACACCAAACGCTGCAAAGGTAGAGCTACCAAGATCATCAAGGACTCTAATCACCCTGCAAACCCTCATTTCACGCTGCTACCATCTGGTAAGCGCTTCCCAAGCCTGATGGCCAAAACTGAGAGACTCAGGAGGAGCTTCTTCCCCAGGCCATCAGACTCCTGAACTCAGTCACTTAACATCACGTGACTTCACGTCCAGGATAAACATCGATACACTGACATTGCACTGCACTTTCTGTTCTCGTTGTTACTGTGTAACAACCTGTCATAAACCTGTTTGCACATTATACTCTTTATACATTTGTTAACCACATATTTATAAGTCTACAGTTTACTCACTGCAAAGTCTACTTCAATTATTTTATTCCACTTTATCCTTATTTGTTACCTTTTTTCTCTTGACTTGATTATTTATAATTCTACAGATATAGACATACATATATATATATATATAGAGAGTACTTTTTTATATCCTATTTCTATTATAATTTCTTCCTTGTGTTTTTAACTGTGAATTTGCACTGTCCATGGAGCGGACCTGTTTACATTTCACTGCCGGTTGTATATTCTGTATATAACTGTGTATGTGACAAATAAAACTCTTGAATCTTGAATCTTGAATCTTGAATCTGGTCTTTTCCTTACATTGATAGCATGATGTAATTATGTTAATCATTCATTTAGAAAAAAAAAAAGAAAAAAAAAGAAAAAAAAGGTTCAGTAGAGTTTTATACATAATACTCTAGTGTTCTTAACTAAATTTTAATGAGGACCTATTATGCCCATTTTTACAAGATGTAAGTTAAGCCTGAGGTGTCCCCAGAATGTGTCTGCGAAGTTTCAGCTTAAAATACTCACAGACCATTTATAAATCCATGTTGTAAATGCCCAGTCAAGAACAGGCTGTTTCCGTGCATGTGCCTTTAAATGCAAATTAGCTGCTGCGTGAGCCGCCCCTCTCCACACAGTTCCTGCCTCACTCGGATTCTCTGCCAAATACTAACAAGACATCTGCTTGGTTTTGATTATCATCTATATCAGGGGTTTTCAAGCCTGTCCTGGAGGACCCCCAGCACTGAACATTTTGTATGTTTCCCTCATTTAACACACCTGATTCAACTAAGGAGCTCATTATTAGAGACTGCAAGACCTGAAATGGGTGTGTCAAATATGGGAGACATACAAAATGTGCAGGGCTGGGGGTCCTCCAGGACAGGTTTGAAAACCACTGATCTATATCACAATCACTCTCATGGATAGCATAATTCTTCTTTCTTAAAGTTTATTATTTCCATGCATTTTAAAGCTATATTAGTTTAAACTTTTAATGAAACGTTTTCTGAGCACACTTATCTGAAGCACACGCACACAGACAACTAGCTGCCAGATGTCAAGTCTTGTGAGTAACTTATCTTTCACAGTTTTTTGTTGTTTAAACTGTCAAATACACACAAG
Source organism: Paracanthobrama guichenoti (assembly GCA_018749465.1). Lineage (NCBI taxonomy): Eukaryota > Metazoa > Chordata > Actinopteri > Cypriniformes > Gobionidae > Paracanthobrama > Paracanthobrama guichenoti. The sequence continues at coordinate 38,546,180 of CM031943.1, forward strand.
AGTCTTGTTCACCGTTGTCACTTACGAAAACAAAATAGCGGTGACGTGGGTGGAAACTTGCAAATTAAAGGGATAGTTCATTCAAAAAGGAGCACCTTGAGCACACAATCACTTCCGGTGCGTGAGGTCTGTATACGATATGGCGTAGTTTACACAAGCAAGTGATCGCGTGCTCAAGGCTGTTGGACATAGTGGTGTATTAGAGATAAAAAATTATATAAATATTGTTTGGTTTCTCACACAAACCGATCGCTTCATGTCTTAAGACATCAATGTGTCGTCACGAGCCGCAGGGTTTAATTTGGATTTGTCTGTGCATGTTTATTTTTTTTTACTCTCATAGATTTTGTTACCATTGGACATGCATTATATGATTGACACACTGCAACGGTTGGAGTTAAAAATCTTAATTTGTGTTCTACTGAAGAAACAAAGTCACCTATATCTTGGATGCCCTGGGGGTAAGCAGATAAACATCACATTTTCATTTTTGGGTGAACTATCCCTTTACGGGACGGTAATATTATAAAAAGATCCCCTTCCTACATCAGAAGGGGAGAGAAATCTGAGCGGCTCGTTTTTTCACATGCTTGTAGAAAAAGGCTTACCAAAACAAAGTTACTGGGTTGTTCTTTTTTACATTTTCTGGGTGTTACACATCTGTCTGTTTCTGTTGTGTTTTTTGCGTTGGTCACATGTTCCTTTGTCTTAGTTTCCCGCCACTTGTCTGTTTCCTTGGTTACCCTCGTTAGTCTAGTCCTGTTCAGCTGTGTTTAGTTAATCATCACCTGTATCACCTGTGCCCTTCACTTATTCAGTCATCTGTGTTTGTATTTAAGTTTCCTCTTATTCATTCATGTCTTGTCTGGTCACCATTATGTTTAACTGTTATTTGTGGCGTGTATTGCTTGTTTGATGTAACCTTCTTCAGTAAACTTCATCTGAGTAAAGTATTTGCCTGTCCTTGCCTTCCTGCCTGAGCCAACTGTAACACTGGGTTGGTAGATGCACCGAATACAGCACTTAAACACGGGAGGAAATCAGATTTTCATTCTATGTCCCCTTTAAAGAACCCTTTATGCCAAAAAAATGTCTTGTGATAAAGTAAAACTAAATTAATTCATTAAAACTAAAGCCATATAATGATCTTGATGGGAACACCTAAAAGGTCCTATATAGCTACATAAACACTGTAAAGTTTCAAGAGGGGAGTGAATCTATCGTTCTGTGAATTTATTGTTCTGTGACTCACTCCCGAAATTGTGATGATTGACAGCGTGGTAACCATAGCAATGTTTTGGTGTCAAGTAATGTGACAAAAGACTCATTACTTGTTGTTCTGCAATTTTAACTAAAATATCATCAACATGGTGTCGTTCTATCCCAGCAAGCAATAGCCGTCATTTCGGTTAACTATAGACCCAATATAGAGTAACGCACTTCTAGCTAAAATAACCTTGAATTTGGTTACATGTTACTTAGCGAGATGTATGATATTCCATCATGTAAGCAAAGTCAACAGTGATTACAAGGTGTTTGTTTTCATTTCTTTGACATGTTCATGTCTAGATGACTAGTCTAATCTTGGGCTTTAGTTAGACGTCTATTAAATTTTCACTGACAGCCCACATTTCGCCTTGTTTTAGGCTAGACGTCAGGGCTGTGTTTGGACTTCTATTAGACATCTTTTAAACAAAAAATTGCTTGGTTGGATGTGTCATGTTTGTAAGGCTGCTTCACAGAGCATGCATTTGAAGTGTTGCCTTGTCCATTTATTATAAGCATTTTGGGGCTTGTTGTTTGAGCTTGACACATAAAGCGATCCAGGAGTTAATAAAGTTGGCATGCATTGTTATAGCTTACACACAGCACAGGGAGGCTTTATTTGAATCGATGAACTGAACAACATTTCCACAACAACAACAACAAAAAGACAAGTAAACATTCACTCTCAGAAAAAAAGGTACAGTGCTGTCACTGGGGCGGTACCCTAAGCTACAAAAGTGAAAAGGTACATCTTTGTACCTTACTCACCCCTAAATGGTACATATTAGTACCTTAAAAGGTACATATCAGTACTTTAAGAGTGCGTATTAGTACCTTAAAGGTACATATCAGTACTTTAAGAGTGAGTATTAGTACCTTAAAGGTACATATCAGTACCTTTTCAGTTTTGTACCTTAGGGTACTGCCCCAGTGATAGCAATGTACCTTTTTTCTGACAGTGTTCAGTAATAAAATAAGAACAAATTACAAATGATAGCACAAATAAATAAGACAAATTAAATAAAAATGGCTTTAGGTTTTTCAGGTGGGTCTAACAGTATATTCAGGTAAGAAATACAACAGAAATGAAAGTAATCAAATGTAAAATAACACTGGATAGGCTTCAATGTAAAAATTAAATACAGATTAATGCTTAAAATTAACGTTACAAAAGTTATTCAGTCAAGAGCAGCAAGTTATTTTCTCTTTGTCTTTTACAGCAGGTTTATTACACTGCTGTCACTTTAAGAGCTTATGCATGGATCCAATATACTGTTACACAACATGTGTATTCTCTCAACGATGTACGTTCCAAAACTGACTGTATTTACCTGAATAACTGAATACCATTATGACACAATTTTGTATGTATTTGACCATTTAAGCTCAATAAACCACAAAAAAAGTTTGAGAGGCGGCTTTATAAGGATGTCACTTATATATATAATTATCTTATTCATTGCACTCTTGACTCAACTTGATAGTTGCCCATTATAAACAGGTTTGCTCATAAGTGCCTAAACATCACTGCCTTGAAGTGTGTATCGCGCACACACATGCACTGCTGCAATAGCAATAGTATTATAAAGTCATCAGTAAGACGACACACAAGCACACTGAAGTACTACAAATTGAAGAAATGCCTTCAGGGATTACAAGAGAAAAACAAGAGACTCTCAACAACTCTTAGAAAGTAAAACAACATAAGATAAAAAAAAAATGGGGGATTTAGATTTTTTTTTTTTTTTTTTTCACTCTTAGGCCTGAAACATACTCTATGCAAGTATGAATGTAAACATTTTAAGCTATGCAGATTTCATGTGTCATGTTTTGAAATGGGTGCAAATTTATTCACATTTGTGCAATTATGTGTTGAATTTTCGGTAGTGCCACAATTGACAATAGCTGTTTTCTTCTGCAGTTGATATTTCTATAGTTTTATAGTCAAAGTTAAATCTACAAAAAAAAAAAAAAATTGTTTGGCTTATATAAACTTAATAATCATATAATTACATCAAATTTAATAGCACTGACATGTGAGGTTACTCCATTCCTCCCTTGAGGTGTGTTACTGCCACAGTACCACAAGTACTGTATGTACTGTACATGTTCACATCTGTCAACTATCATTCTGACTATCATCAGACAAACGGAGTTCTGGTCTGGTGATATTCGACTCAGTGAAGAAAGTACACAGATAATTTTTTGGGGATTTCTAGGCATTGTATTTCATGTCACGTTTTTGTTAATCTCGATTTCTCACAGCTTGTGTGCTTTTTCGGTGTGAACTGTGGCACTAACAATCTCACGAAAGCACACGTCGTGCAGCCATGCAGAGAAGACCAACAGCCAAGGTCAAGACTTTATTTAAATAATACAATAAATTAAGTTTGTTTTTCACTAAACTCTATTGGGGACCACTTTATTTTACAGTGTCCTTGTTACATATGTTACATGTACTTACCATAGTAATAACAGTAAATTATGCATAATTACATGCAATTACATGCTCAACCAAACCCTAATCCTACCCTAACCCTAAAGTACATGTAGTTAATTAATATTACTCAGTACTTAAATATACACAGATCAGGCATAAAATTATGTTTGTGTTGGTCCCCCTTTTGCTGCCAAAACAGCCCTGACCCATTGAGGCATGGACTCCACTAGACCCCTGAAGGTGTACTGTGGTATGACACCAAGATGTTAGCAGCAGATCCTTTAAGTCCTGTAAATTGTGAGGTGGGGCTTCCATGGATTGGACTTGTTTGTTCAGCACATCCCACAGATGCTGATTGGACTGAGATTGGATTGAGATCTGGGGAATTTGGAGGCCAAGTCAACAAAACTCTTTGTGCTCCTCAAACCATTCCTGAACCATTTTTGCTTTGCGGCAGGGCGCATTATCCTGCTGAAAGAGGACACAGCCACCAGGGAATTCCGTTTCCATGAAAGGGTGTACATGGTCTGCAACAATGCTTAGGTAGGTGGTACGTGTCAAAGTAACATCCACATGGACGGAAGACCCAAGGTTTCCCAGCAGAACATTGCCTGAAGTATCACACTGCCTCCACTGGCTTGCCTTCTTTCCATAGAGTATCCTGGTGCCATGTGTTCCCCAGGTAAGCGACGCACACGCACCCGGCTATCCACATGATGTAAAACAAAACGTGACTCATCAGGCCAGGCCAGGCCACCTTCTTCCATTACTCCATGGTCCAGTTCTGATGCTCACATGCCCACTGTTAGCACTTTCAGGCAGTGGACAGGGGTCAGCATGGGTACCCTGACTGGTCTGCGGTTATGCAGCTCCATACTCGACAAACTGCGACGCACTGTGTATTCTGACACCTTTCTATCAGAACCAGCATTAACTTTTTGAGCAATTTGAGCTACAGTAGCTCGTCTGTTTGATCGGACCACACGGGCCAGCCTTCACACCCTAAGTGCATCAAAGAGCCTTGGCTGCTCATGAACCTGTCGCCGGTTCACCATCACCACTGTTCCTTCCTTGGACTTCCTTCACTTTTGATAGATACTGACCACTGCAGACCGTGAACACCCCACAAGAGCTGCAGTTTTGGAGATGCTCTGGCCCAGTTGTCTAGTCATCACAATTTGGCCCTTGTCAAACTCACTCAAATCCTTACTTTTGCCCATTTTTCCTGCTTCTAACACATCAACTTAGAGGACAAAATGTTCACTTGCTGCCTAATATATCCTGTATTCTGTGATACTTTTAGGTCTTTTTTAAAAAGATTCATGCTGGTCGCTATTCACTGCCATTATATGGGTGAAAGCGAGCGGGGCATTTTTTTTATTTTTTTTTATTCTGCTTTTGTGGTCCATAAAAGAAAGAAGGGTATATGACATTAAAACAACACCATGGTGAGTAGATGACTTGAGTTTCCTTTTAGGCTGAACTATCCCTTTAAAATCCCTTTAATAAAAAAAAAAAAAAAAAAAAAACATTTCAAAATAAATAAAAAAAACTTAACTTAAAGTTGACATTCTCAATCCCTCAATGAGCAATGTCGGGTGCACACTGTACCATTTTATCACAATTTGGCCTTCTTAGGTCAAATTTTACCTCAGATAAAAATTTTGAAGCACGGTCCTGCAGTGTGACTTCTCCTATGATGAAATCAAAAACCAACAAGTGCGCAGAACCTGATGACACAATTAGTGCGACAACAACAACCACCACTTTATCACACATACAGTATCATCTTTGTTTTTTGTTTGTTTGTTTTTCAGTTTTCTTTTCAGGACAAGCCATGATCAGAATGAATGCTACAGATGAGTCTTCTTGCGTGCGTCCATTATAATGTCATTCAAGACCACTGAGATCCCACTGTGTGACATGGCTTACCATTGGGATCATGGCTTCACTTCTGTGTGTGTGTGTATTCCCTGGTATTCCCTATGTTATGGGGACCAAATGCCCCCATGAATTTTGACCTTGTCTGGACATTTTTTGGTCAAACAAACAAACTTATAAATCATACAGAATTCTCTTTTTTTAAAACTCTAAACTAGCAGAAAATTTTTTGTGTGAGGTAGGTTAAGGGGTAGGGTTTGTGTAGGGGGACAGAATATATATATATATAGTTTGTACAGTATAAAAACCATCACGTTTATGGAATGTCCCTATAAAACATGGAAACCCAACGTGTGTGTGCGAACATGCTGTACCTTCTTGGTGAGCTCATTGGCCTCGTTTATGTAGCGATCCCTCTCTTTCTCCAGCTGGTAGATGATCTTTCGTTGTTTTTGGGCTTCGTCCCTGTAGTTTAAAATCTCCTGTTTCAGAGACTTCATTGACTGTTCGTTTTCCTTAACAATGGTCTGCTGTTTGTCTGTTTCATTTGCCGCCTTGATCATATTCTGGGAAAATATGCACATAAAGACGCAAGAGGTTACACAAAAGATCACTTTGTAAATATACTTAGCAAGAGTGACTTAAGATTTTTAGAAAACAGACGTAAAAAAAACGAGCTTGAGAATAGGATGATTTTACTCTGTGATGTATTGCTGTTCAATAGATCAAAGAAGCGATTCTCCAAGGTAAGCTATGTTTGTATACCACAGTGTGTGCGTTTGTGAGACAGAGTGTCTCCTGTGCAATTAAATATGAATATCCTGTTATTTTCATACACACAATAGCAATGCAATATTCAGCACATCAGCAGAAACATCATGCACCTTCTCTTGTTTTCTGAAATCCATCTGTGGATCATAACAGTGTGGGGAAGTTATGAGAACAATGAAACTGCAGAACTGCTGCAGAAAATTAGCCCTGAGGATTAAAAAATAAACCTCAAAGACTCGCCTAAAAGCTAACCTGGTATTAAGATTTGTCTCATGCGATGATCTCAAGACCACAGCGCATCTGATGTGACTGCTGGCATAAAGTTGGCTTGACGTTGGACGTTCGTTATTCACAAATTTAGGGACCGTCTCTAAAGTTACATACAACATTGGTATACGTGTTTCTAACTTCAATAGTATTTGAAGAGAATGACTTACATTCATAAAACCAAGTGTAAAGTGGTCATCTAGGTGTCCGTATGATGCACACCTTTTAGATGTTTGATATTTAATAAAATATACCCTCAGATCACAATAAAATATAGATATTATGTATTTCACTAGACTACTGGGCTCATACACAAAATATGCTAGATTTAAATATGTCATAAGACCTATTCGGAAGGTAATTGTTTCTTGTGGGGTCGTAAGGTATTTTCATCATTTAAAGGGGCTGGTCTGTGATTTTATTGCCGTCCGAATCCAGAAGGCCAGTGTTTTTCTCCCACCACCCGCGTAAAAATCTCCGGCCAAATTACCTAGTGTTTTTACACAAACACCATGGACGTGTGGTAATTTAATTGCCGTCTGGATCAACATCTCTGAGTTTTCAAAAAGAGATTGAAAATTCTGTGTTTATATTCTTTTTGACCACTACAGAGCACCGTATAATTGCACTTTGCTGCAATTTTGATGCATTTTAAAGATCTAGCCTACACTTTTATTACTGAAATGCTGGAAAGTATTTACAAGAATAATCTTTTATTACCACTCAAAAGAGAAAGAGAAGAAAAACAAGGAAACATTTGAATACTGCTGTAAAACATTTGTTATTACAGCAGTAATTAATGTTATATACGTTAAATTGTCAGCATTACGTTTACCTCATGTAAATAAGAGGCTGTATTAACTTATTTCTGCTCATTTCCAAATGTTTTAAATGACATCCTATCTTCCTATTTTTTAAAAAGGAGATTTAAATAATTAATAATTTCCTAAATTTTAATTAAAAATGAATTTATTCTTATTATTCCAAGCCAACATTTTATTTACAGCAGACAATCATTTGACTGACCGCGTTAGCAGCACGTTCCCAGGTTCGTATGATCACAAAACTCGCTTCTCCACCGTGTGAATAAATCACCATCCGAATGTTTTATCACTGAGGTGACATGCAAATATTTTTTCACCACCACCACCAGCCTGCACAGTGGTAACAAGCCATGATGGATCCATGTTCTCATTCTGTTTACGCCAAATTCTGACTCTACCATCTGAATGTCTGAAATCAAGACTCATCAGACCAGGCAACAAATTTTCCAGTCTTCAACTGTCCAATTTTGGTGAGCTTGTGCAAATTGTAGCCTCTTTTTCCTATTTGTAGTGGAGATGAGTGGTACACGGTGGGGTCTTCTGCTGTTGTAGCCCATCCGCCTCAAGGTTGTGCGTGTTGTGGCTTCACAAATGCTTTGCTGCATACCTCGGTTGTAACGAGTGGTTATTTCAGTCAAACTTGCTCTTCTATCAGCTTGAATCAGTCGGCCCATTCTCCTCTGACCTCTAGCATCAAGAAGGCATTTCCGCCCACAGGACTGCCACATACTGGATGTTTTTCCCTTTTCACACCATTCTTTGTAAACCCTAGAAATGGTTGTGTGTGAAAATCCCAGTAACTGAGCAGATTGTGAAATACTCAGACCGGCCCGTCTGGCACCAACAACCATGCCACGCTCAAAATTGCTTAAATCACCTTTCTTTCCCATTCTGACATTCAGTTTGGAGTTCAGGAGATTGTCTTGACCAGGACCACACCCCTAAATGCATTGAAGCAACTGCCATGAGATTGGTTGATTAGATAATTGCATTAATGAGAAATTGAACAGGTGTTCCTAATAATCCTTTAGGTGAGTGTATATTACACATGCAGTACCATATCTGATCACATATATATATATATATATATATATTATGAAGTGTATTACTGAATATAAAATTACATACATTATGATATGTAAATTATGATTAGTATATATGTAGATATGTAGATTATGACTAGTAAATATATTGTTACATATTTTTCATTATATGAAAGCGGCAATTCCTTATGTATTATTCAATATATTGTAATATATTAACACAATATATTATTATTATGTATATTTTCAAATATACAGTTAAATAATTTAATATATTGATCATTCATATATAGGGAAATATATTTTCTTTAAGTAAGGGAAATTAGAAACACGTATCCACACACCTTATTCAGGATGGCCCTCTCCCGCACCAGTTCATCTATAGCCTTCTTGTCCATATCCATCTGATTTTTTGTGGCCTCCATTTCTAAGAAAAACAGAAAAAAGGCACTTATTATTAAATTTTTTCAAAGCCAGCGGGATATAGCGCTAATTGTTACTTTTCTTTTTGAAAGGCTTTTCGCTAATAGGGTTGTTTTCAGAAGCACTTTCCACAGTCTGTGAAGGACCAACGTAAAATAATTACACAATTCAAAAAGCCCATTATACGGCTGCAGGCAGAAGGAGGTAGAAAAGAGAACTGGGACATGGGACAGAAATAAAGAGTGAGAATGAGCGAAACAGGAGAATGGAACGGTGCCGTGTCTCGGCCGTCAGCGAGCAGGCTTGCATGAGTGGACAATGTAGGGCTGCACTGTCATGTGAAATGGCCATTCCATGTTCTATCCTCGGATGACCCCGCCTCCCTCGCTCTTCGGACGGCCAGCTCACTGACCCCGCTGTCACAGCCCATCTCATCACTCACCCAGCCAACCCTGATTAGGATGACAACATCCATCACCGTGGAAACCCCGATTAAGATGACAACAGGGCTCGGGCTCCATCCATCAAGGGTCAAACACCCTCCATCCGAACCGTCCAATCAGAGCCTGGAGACTTTCACTAATATGAGGTATCTTTATAAATTACTGGCTTGATGACAAGTCCGATCATTTGTCAAACTGCCCAGATGGAATCAAGGACACTAAGATAAATTAAGTGCACATTTTGCATTTGTCACTCCACGAAATCTCCATGCATACTTTTCTCCTCCATTTGGATATGTTCTGTATTTCAAAGAGACTGTATGATACAGTATGTTATGTAGATATATTACAATTCTGATAGGATCACAGGGGAAAATGCTAAATGGAAATATTAAAAAGCAACTATTCATTCAATAGCTAATGCAAAAGAGAAATTCTACTGTGTTTTGGCACAAATTCATCTGATCTGTTAAAAGCATTTTGTTAGACAGCACTAAGAGGTATGAAATCTCATTCTTAAAAAAAAAAAAAAAAAAAAAAAAAAGAATAAAACTATACAAATTAAGTAAAAATTAAGCACAGACTATGTTAAATATGGGTTCATTTTTAAAGATTTTTTGTGTTTATAGTGAATTATCGGCTGCCAAAGGCTTGAAAGCAACAAAATGTAAGAGATATTGAAAAAATGTCCTATTTAAATGTTCCTATTCACCTTATGCTATGTTAATAATTTACTATTATTTATTTAAATAATTTATGTTATTATTTTAAAAATTATTTATATTATATAAATTACATTAATAAAAATATAATTGCTTTTAGACAGTGTATTGTTAATAATTTATTGTTAGTTCTATGTAGTTCATTATAATGTTAATAAATATTAATATAAATAATCATTATTTCATTTACATTACTTTTTGTTAACCTTTGTACACTCTTAGAAGAAAATATTTTTTCCATGCATGTGATCATTTTATGGATTTATCATTACATACTATCATTACACAAACTAACTCTGTGAAACATTATGCAATCATTTAGACATTTCTCCTCATAGAATCTTTTTGCATAAAGTGTTCTTTAAAAATGAGTCAAAAACACTAAGATTCTATATAGAACCCCATTGAACCTTTATTTGTAAGAGTGGTCCACTCTTGTAATTGATGTCCAATAGTTCTGAAGCAAAAGCAGCTGTGTAGATTCACTGTATATAGTGGTTTTACATAAACACAGAGTACAAAGAAAAGTTCTGGTCAGAGAACATTATAAAACAGCTAAATAACTTTCATTTAAAGTTCACATTCACATACTCGCGTTATAGGCATACATATTTCCATCTCACTATATTCAACAATTATTTCAAAGAATGGCACAGGGGCTTTCTTTTGTGTTGCAATTGTTCAACTCACAACTTACTCAGACAAAGCTCGCTGGATTACAGGTCAGATGGTCAATAACTGATGAGACTGATGGAAGTGTCCAGCAAAATTGGCCCTAGGGTATCTCTGAGCAGCGCAGCCTGTATGAAGATTCTCTGCTCAGCTCGTCAAGGAAGGCCTTGTCACTCCTGATCCAAAGTGACTAACTGTACAGGGACAGTCCTTCTATACTAGAGCAAACTAAGTACTATGTTCAAAGCTGACGGCTCAACCTGCAGCCTTCTGGTTACCAGACCAGATCTTAACCACTATACACTATTGACCCATCAGACACTTGGAGCTGAAATCATTAGGATCCACTGCCTTCCCTGCATAGAGTCTCCTGAGAAATCTATCTTACGCTCAGCTGGGATGGGCAGACCATGAGTATCATCAGGGTAAAGGAGGCTGGTGTTGGCGAGAGGTCACATAGTGTCTGGAAGAAGAAGGACGAGGTGAGCATGTGTGCAGGGAAGTAGCAAGAGATGGAAGACCAAAGGACTCTGAGACCAATCTGTTAAAGAACAGTTTCCAATCATATGTCATTCACCGAAGGAACTTGTCTCAGATATTAACACACAAACCTGCTTCCAAATGAGGACTTTCAGTATAGACAAAGCATTTACACTGGACTGAGTTCTCAAATGGTTCTGCTTCTAATCCCAAATTTTACACAGGCCAGCAAGTGGTAACCCAACACAGTTCCAAAATGATTTATCAAATACAAAATTGAAATGAACTGTAATGTGGAAACACTGAAATTGATTAATATTACTATGAACTGCATGGGCCATATGCAAAATATGAAAATAAAATAAACTTACGTGTGCCTAACATGTAACAAATTTTAGGCTAAATATTGTATCAGTGTTATTAAGTGATATATTTGTCCTTTGATGTACGCAACGAAAGATATGGTAAGCCTTTTCACACTGTTAATTGATAGTTGATAGACCTATTTATTTTGCTGTCCTATGCACAATTATATAGTAGTTAGTTGCATTTTATTATCTCTAGAACAGACCTTCAACCCATTTTTGTGTCACACTGATTTACAACCTGATCCCTCATGATCCTGTAAACATTGGTTTTTAAACTTGATAGTTAATGTCATTTTGCTCCATTAATTTCCCCTTTTTATTGTTCCGTTATATTACCCCTTACAAAGCACAAATAAACATTCCACTTTACGCCTCCAGATAAGCGGTCTGAGTACTGAACATGAATCAGGCACAGAGACTAGGGTCACTTTATCACCCTGGAGTCCAATGCCACCCATGTTTCCTTTCCCTTACTACTCTGGAACTGTGGTGCGCACACGCCCGAAGCCTCTGAGGGTGTGCAAGGAAATATTTGAAATGGCAGAAAATTTACCTATAAATTTACAGGTTTGACATGAGCTCATGTGTCGCACATGTCAATGTTTTATTGACAAATAACATTTTATATTGCAAGCATTAAGGCCCATTCACACCAAGGGCGATAACTACAAAGATAACGATAAAGATTAAGATTAATATTAAAGAATAGCAGCTATAACGATAACAACACAGAGAAACGATACCTTTGGAATAACTTTCAGAAGGATTTTATCCAGCTGATGAACGATAAAAACATTGACAGCTAATCAGAATCCATCCTGCTATAACGAGCTCGAGCATTTAAAGTGACAGACAAGCATGTACTTAGAATAAACAGAACGATATCGTCCGCTGGTGTGGACTCTAATATAGTTCCCTTTCAGTCGGTCACGTTCGACGTATGTCGGACGTCACCAACGAATTGGGATCACTTCATGGAGCCCCTATCAGCTTCGAGATCTAGAGAACAGGCCAATGAGAATTGGCGTGCGAGATTTGCATCTCGCGCTCCGCCCCGCAGTGCGGGTATGAGCGGAAGCGAAATGCAGCGCACCTTTGTCATTCACTTCGGAGCCGAACACGGTGTTGATGAAGAAGACTGTTCCTGCTTCAGCAGAGAGAAAGAGAGAGAACGACAGAAGAAGCTTCTTTGAGTGCTGAGTGAGATGGCACGATCAGTGGCGGCCGCGAGCTCCCTGATACAGTGATAAACTGCTGTTTTCACAGCACTGTTTGGTCTGTTGGTTTGGTGAGGGCGTTCCCAATGGTGAGTGCATACACAGGCTGCACTACTCTCCTGTGTTTTGCCGCGGTCGTTCCTGGGTGCTTCAGCACATTTAAAAGAGCACATTTTCTTCTAAAAGAGCAGTGCGGGTATGACACTGCGTCTTTTTCAAGACGTCATTCCACCCGTGCGTTTCTGGATGCAGTTGTTTCCTGTCCTTGTTGATGGCCACGAGCCCTCTCGCATAACTATGTTGAGATTGCGTTCGTGGGTGGTCCTTGTTCTCTCAGGAGAACGGGATCACGTCGGCACGCTGTTCGTCTCGCCTTCCCCGTGAAGGTTTGAGTGTTCAGCGCACTGTGTGCCGTCAGAGCTGCCGGCTGACAGCGCGGGTTATCACGGCAACCCAGCGCGCGTCACTCGGCACTCTAGATGCGTGGTCGAGACTATGAAACCTCAAACGGGATTGAGTCCCTTCACTTATACCCCGATATAGTGTCTTTTCTGGTGCACCAGAAAAGGGGCTACTTTGGCTGATAAGCCTGGGTGACCTGAGGATTACAGTGGGGCTTCCCTGCCAAGCACATCTCTGTGGGCCCCCCAATCCTCTAGCGCATCGCAGCATGCTGAGAATGTGTTTGTGGGTGGTTCATGTTCTCTCATGAGAGCATGACCACATCGGCGCGTTGTTCATCTTACCCTTTTCATAAGGGTTTGAGTGTCCGGCGCCATGTGCCGTCTCACGGCCACGCTCACTATCTCGCATGCCTGCTGGTAGCTTACAAGTGGGATTGCTGGTCCTAAAAAATAAATAAATAAATAATAAGAGAGGGACCTAGCGTTTCATTTGGGGCTCTAGCAGAGGACAGATGTCAATCGCTGCATCGGAGAGAGGGCTGTTATGTGTTGAAAATGAAGATGAGGCTGAGATTCTCACTATAATAGTGGATGTTTCATGCTGAATCAGATTTATACTTGACAGTCATGCTTCCCCGGGTGGCTGGGGCATAGCACAACGCATAAATCGCCTTGCCCGCCCCCTTGCCTTTTTCCCGGATGTGCATTGGAAAGCTTTAGCAGTGTGGAACCGTTTGGCACCAGAAAATGGAACGCCAAAGGGGCCATAGCCTGTATAAAGTTTTCCTCTCTCTCACTACCCTCATCAGGTGGGGTGGCAGTGCCACTGGCAGGCCGCCTCTGCCCAGCACTCTTCGTGCATAAGGGTAGTTCTGAGCTGAGGTTGAGCTGCGCACAGTGACTGTTTTATATTTAAAGTCACAGCGCTGGGCCTCAGCCAGGCGATGTCCAGAAACACCATCGGCAACCCCTCAGTCTGCTCGTCGCCAGGGGCATCAGTCCTACGATGCCACCCGTCTCAGCTGCCAGTCAGTGGGGACGGGTCACCCGGATTTGGTTAAGAGCTGCTCTTCCCCGGAGGAGGGCCGGGTGGAGAATCATTGATAAATTCTGTTCCACCACTGCTGTCAAATACAACCAGTGGTACCCAAATTCTAAAGAGCAGTTCCAATACCTCTGGGTGCCAGGAGAGTGCGCTTGGCGGTGTTCGACGCTTCCATGCCTCGTCACCCTCAGACGCCTCTCCTATCGCCAGCAGGGGGTGCCGGCTGTGTCTGGGACGCACACAAGCGGCCTCCCACACTCGCGCACCCCCTCAGCGGAAGCAGGTAAGTGTTGCACAGCACACTCAGACCCCACCTTGGGCCGCTACCATGCCGTCCGTGTCGGGTCCCTGCATGCCGCTGCGCTGCCCCACTGCGGGCACGTCTGTGGTGCCGTTGGTCCCGCTTGCACGGTTCCTGGGAGCCTGGCCAAGGTTCTCACCACTCCCTTCCGGGACCAGGTGGTGAGCCTGCAAGCGCTGCCTTCGGAGGAGGCAGACCCAGCCCTAGCTTTTCTCTGTTCCGTCCGCGCTTTACGGACTTACGTGGACAGAATGCAAAGCTTCAGGACCTCAGAGCAGCTCTTCGTCTGTTATGGAGGACAGCAGAAGGGAAAGGCTGTCTCCAAGCAGAGGATGGCCCACTGGATAGTGGATGCCATCGTCTTGGCCCCATCGTCTTGAAACCCACGACTTGCCCTGCCCGCTCGGGTTAAGAGCCCACTTCACCAGGGGTGTAGCTTCTTCCTGGGCGCTGGCTCGTGGCGCCTCGCTGGCAGATATTTGTAGAGCTGCGGGCTGGGCGACACCCAACACATTCGCTAGGTTCTATAGCCTACGTGTAGAGCCGGTATCTTCCTGTGTGCTCACTTCCCATAGTCAGTAACACCGAAGTGCCCGTTCTAAGTGTCGGCTTGCTGCGCCACTCCCTTCCCCATGGAACGGATACGTGCACTTATATACTCCAGTCGAGTTCCCCAGCATGGCGAACCCTGTCGAGTCCTCCGCAACCCTCGGCATTCGGACGTGGCGGAGCATCCGACGCCAGGCCTAACGCTCGCATGCATTGGTGGAACTTGTGTTAGGCTGGGTTCCATATGTTGTGACCCCCACGGCGGTCCCATATGTGTATTCTCCACAGTAAGTCTCCCTTCGGCGAGCTTGTGTCTTTCCCTCCCAGTGTGGTGTTGACCCCCGCCTAAGGTTGGCCGGAGCCACCCCTGGGGCTTCCGTATGTAGCACTGCCCACGGCCAGTCCATACGTGTATTCTCCACATGGTAACTCCCTCCGGGCATGATGTGGCTTCCGCAGCGGCCCCCCGGGGCACGCTTTCCCAGCGTTATCCAATAGTCTGCTGAGTGGGTCTTGTGGAACAGCAGCTGACTCTCCCTGCGTGAATTTCCCCGCCCGGAACAGCCGGGGTCCGAGGGGCTCTCTCAGGGCGCTGGAAGTGGTAGCAACTGTGGCGTGTTCCAAAGGGATCCCAATTCGTCAGTGACGTCCGACGTACGTCGAACGTGACCGACTGAAAGGGAACGTCTTGGTTACGTATGGTAACCCTCATTCCCTGAAGGAGGGAACGGAGACGTACGTCCCGTCGCCACAATTGCTGTACCATCACTGCAGGCTGAGTCAATAGTCCGGCTCCTCAGTGAAAAACAAATGTGCGCTGCATTTCGCTTCCGCTTATACCCGCACTGCGGTGCGGAGCACGAGATGCAAATCTTGCACGCCAATTCTCATTGGCCTGTTCTCTAGATCTCGAAGCTGATAGGGGCTCCCTGAAGTGATCCCAATTCGTCAGTGACGTCCGACGTACTTCTCTGTTCCCTCCTTCAGGGAACGAGGGTTACCATACGTAACCGAGACGTTATCATTATTGTTATTGTTCTTAGTGTAAACGGGCCTTTAAACGTAATGCAAGCATTTTTTTGAATGCCACGTATTCCATTTACCTACAACCTAACAGAAATCGTTAAAATAGGTGTCCTAAGTATTCTACCTTTCTCTGTAAACAGCACAAAAGAGTCCATAGCAGCCCCCGCTTTTTCAAGCGTTTCCCATACAACAATATAACTTAATGCTTAACTTCCATAGTACGAAGCATCATTGAAGAAATAGCTAGTCACAACTGCGCATTCCCAAATGCACAGTCCCTGTTCCCTGTGCATTCCCTGTTCCCGAAACCGCATTGTTGCAAATTTGACGTTCAACCACAACATAAAAACGTCCTTTAATTAATCTATTTGAGATCAAATTAATGGAAGATTGACCGACATGGGATCTGAGGAGTAATTCTATTCTATTTTTTTAGTTATTTTGCTTTATTTCCAGATTCAATCATAGGCTCCTTCTTACGTACTAGAACACATACACTGATCAATTAATATCCTTATATTGTGTTGGTCCCCCTTTTGCTGCCAAAACAGCCCTGACCCGTCGAGGCATGGACTCCACTAGACCCCTGAAGGTGTGCTGTGGTATCTGGCACCAAGATGTTAGCAGCAGATCCTTTAAGTCCTGTAAATTGCGAGGTGGGGCTGGGACCTCCATGGATCGGACTTGTTTGTTCAGCACATCCCACAGATGCTCGATTGGATTGAGATCTGGGGAATTTGGAGGCCAAGTCAACACCTCAAACTCGTTGTTGTGCTCCTCAAACCATTCCTGAACCATTTTTGCTTTGTGGCAGGGCTCATTATCCTGCTGGAAGAGGCCACAGCCACCAGGGAATACCGTTTCCATGAAAGGGTGTACATGGTCTGCAACAATGCTTAGGTAGGTGGTACGTGTCAAAGTAACATCCACATGGATGGAAGACCCAAGGTTTCCCAGCAGAACATTGCCCAAAGCGTCACACTGCCTCCACCAGCTTGCCTTCTTCCCATAGTGCATCCTGGTGCCATGTGTTCCCCAGGTAAGTGATGCACACGCACCTGGCCATCCATGAGATGTAAAAAAAAAAAACATGATTCATCAGACCAGGCCATCTTCTTACATTGCTCCGTGGTCCAGGTCTGATGCTCACATGCCCACTGTTGGTGCTTTTGGCGGTGGACAGGGGTCATCATGGGCACCCTGACCGGTCTGCGGCTATGCATCCCCATACTCAACAAACTGTGATGCACTGTGTATTCTGACACCTTTCTATCAGAACCAGCATTAACTTCTTGAGCAATTTGAGCTACAGTAGCTCGTCTGTTTGATTGGAACACACAAGCCAGCCTTCGCTCCCCATGTGCATCAATGAGCCTTCTCTCCTGTTCACCACTGTTCCTTCCTTGGACTACTTTTGATAGATACTGACCACTGCAGACCGGGAACACCCCACAAGAGCTGCAGTTTTATAGATGCTCTGACCCAGTAGTCTAGCCATCACAATTTGGCCCTTGTCAAACTCGCTTAAATCCTTACGCTTGCCCATTTTTCCTGCTTCTAACACATCAACTTTTGTTCACTTGCTACCTAATATATCCCACCCACTAACAGGTCCCATGGTGAAGAGATAATCAGTTATTCACTTCACCTGTTATAATGTTATGCCTGGTCCTAATGTTATGCCTGATTGGTGTATATGCACATTCTTCAAAAATGGCACTTTACATCTCTTGACAAACTAAAAGACATAAATTACATTTGTATTCAAAATAAAAGATAGAAATTTTACTGAATGTCATCTTACTTAATTTGCTCACGATAAGTCCAGATGTCATGCAAACAAGAAACTATGCTTCTAACCACAGCTTGAGAGCTGTCGTTCCAACCACACAATTTTGCGATGCTGTTTGCGAATGTTCATTGAAATGATGGTTTCGAGAAAACACTGACTCATTGAACTATGCTGATAATGATGGAACTTGTGCCTAGTTGCCTAACGATGCTTTTTGGAAATGCACCCCAGAAACACTCTTTCCCTGTCAATCATTTTGTGACTTTGTGATTTTTAATATCTCTGGAGTGAGATATTAATGTGGAGCGGATATCTTTTGGAGTGAGGGCATGAGATTGGCTCAGCCTGGCAGAATTTAGCAAAACATATGAACTCACATCCCTCAAGGCAATGCCTCAGCAGCAAATATTGTTAATTTTATTAAATACCTGTGCCTATTTTCAGGATTAGCATGAGAGTTAATTAGTAGCCTGAATATCACAACAAATATACACAGTTTATTTGAGGCAGACTCCAAAAGGAGATCTAATGATAATTAGACTTGATTTAAAAATAAAGCTGCAAATTATTCCCAATTTCTATACAGTTTGCACTACCACACAGACTTTTCCTTTTCCATTCCTTTGAAATGTCTAACATTCTCTGAAACAGAAAGCTGCACGTTTTTTACAATGTGATTTTTGTTGTACCATGCAGATTAAAGTCAAACAAACTGATTTAATAATCAAAAACAATCTGCCTCAATAATGTAAAGTCGGAAGCGTATTTTAATGAATAAGATGAGTTCATATGCAGCATTTTTCTTTTTCTGGGACATATTATTTGGTAACATGCTGCTGATCATCTTTATTTTTCCAACTTAGTTATGTAAAATAGTTTTATTTTGTGCAAACTTATTTGTGCGAGTAAAGGTTGTCAGCCTAATTGGGATCGTTATTGCTTTATGTGCCAGATAAAAACTCTTCTGAATAAAAAAAAAAAAAGAAAAAAAAAAGATCTGATCTGTTATATATTTAAAAATAAATTGCCCATTAAAACAGCTTTGATGCAGTTAGCCGCAAATAATTTTTTTTTTCCAAGCTTGACTGTAGTACTACTTTAAATAATGAGAAGCTTGTGCTTGGTAAACAACATGTTAGGTCTCCATCAGCTCATCAGCTATTTTGTTGGGAACCAACGAAAGAGAGAGAGATTGATGAGAGAGAATCCATATTGGGTACTGATTAAAATCAAAAAGAAAGAGAGATACACAGTGGTGTGTAAAAAGACACAAACCGAGACAAAGAGCAAGATAAACTGGCCAAAGTATCATTTTTATTTCCAAAAACCTGCAATAGGTATTCCAATAGTGGGAAAGAACCAAAGAAGGACAGGACAGCATGCACCAGTGGAAATGAAAATCAGAGAAGTGGAGAGGAAAGTAAAGAGGTCAAATGAAAAATAAAATGAAATTAGATGTATTCATTGTTTGAATGTAATTACTCTTAGCTCTATCGTCATCCTAAACTAATTACCTGTGTTTAGAAAGAGAAAGAGAACAAAGAAAGGAAGATGAGGGTTTTTGAAAGGATGGGGAAAGAAGAAGTCTGAAGTCTTCTTGATAATGTTAGTCAAGGTGTCTTTCCCTGAAAACATCATAATTTAGTGTCCATTTCTCAGTGTATGTGTGTTGTGCACCTACCTATTATTAACACGCTCTTTAAATATCACAAAAAACACTGCGCTATTGACTTTAGACCAAGTTTTTGTTAAAAAAATACAAAAAACTTTCACTGTGTAAAGGCCTTTTCACACCCAGAACGATAAGTACATTAGTGTTCACACCAGAGGATAATATCTGTTTATTCTAAGCATGCACTGCAGTTTTGTCATCTAGCATTTAAATGCTCGAGCTCTTTAAGGCAGGATGGATTCTGAATGGCTGTCAATGTTTTTATCATTTATCAGCTGGAAAAAATCTTTCTAAAAGTAATATTGTTTCTCTGTGACATTGTCGTTATAGTTGTGAATAAGAAGAAAAAAGAAATACTGTGTCCGTACAGCTGTAAAGATCTGAATTGAGCTGTAGAATTGCAAAGAATTGAAAGTATAGATTATATTTTATACTTTATAGATTGAAAGTATAATTATGCCACATGAAAGTGAAAATTCATCTCACTACAGTGACATTTCATATTCATACCATTTTAAATAATACATTTATGCTGTAGAGTTCAAATGAGCTTGACAGGAAAGTTTGTGTGTGTGTGCGTGTGTGCCGCCTGGTAAACCCTACCTAATGGGGACAAAATGTCCCCACAAAGATGGCAATATCCGAAATCCTTGTCCTTGTGGGGAAATGTTTTGGTCCCCATGAGGAAAACATCTTATAAATCACACTAAGTGATGTTTTTTGAAATTGTAAAAATGCAGAATGTTTCCTGTGATGGGTAGGTTTAGGGGCAGGGGCAGTGTAGGGGGATAGAATGTACAGTTTGTACAGTATAAAAAGCATTATGTCTATGGAATGTCCCCATAAAATATGAAAACACAACACGTATGTGTGTGTGTGTGTGTGTGTGTGTGTGTGTGTGTGTGTGTGTGTGTGTGTGTGTGTGTGTGTGTGTGTGTGTGTGTGTGTGTTTGTGTGTTTGTGTTCTTGCCTCTCTCCAGTCCAATGATCTGATTCCTCAGTGTTTCTCTTTGGCTCTCCACCTCCACTTTCTGCTCCTGCATCTGTCTGAGTCTCCTCTGCACCCCCTCTCTCATTTTTGTAAGCTTAGTGATCTCCTGTTTCAGATGGGTTGCTTCCTCTTCTTTCATCTGAACCACAAAAGACATGAACCATTAGTGTGTCTCTGTGTGTATACATGTGAAGACCAAACTAACCATCACTAGTCAAAAAAAACTTTTAACTTCCGGGGTACAATAGCTCGTCACTAGGATAGAACCCTTAAACTGACTATTTTGTACCCTATTTTAAAACTTCTCAAGGGTACATATTACTACTATAGGCACTAAAATGCAGCTTTGTAGGGGTCGATAAGGTACAAAGTTGTCCTTTTATGGGTATTGCCCCAGTGATAAGCTGATAAAGTGTACATTTTAGCAATTTTTTTCAGTACTACTGTTTAAAAGTTTGGGGTAAGATTTTTTAATGTTTTTAAAAAAAAAGCCTACTATAACCCAAACCAAAGCCAAAGTTCACCAAAGCTGCATTTATTTGATCAAAAATGCAGTAAAAAACAGTAATGTTGTGAAATATTACTACAATTTAAAACAACTATTTTCTACTTTAATATTTTTATTTTAAATGATGTCAAAGCTGAATTTTCATCAATTATCATTACTCCGGTCTTCAGTGTCACATGATTCTTTATTAATCATTCTAATATGATGATTTGCTTCTCAAGAAACATTTCTTATTATTGAAAACAGTTGTGCTGCTTACAGTTTTTGTGGAAACTGTGATAAAAAGACATTTTTGGATGCTTTAACAAATAGAATAGATTTTTGTATCAATGTAAAATGTTTACTGTCACGTTTGAACAATTTAATGCATCCTCTTTGAATGGTAGAGTAAATTAAATGTATAATTGTTACATGCCATTTAAAACTGGACTTGGAGTGGGTATTGTGTGAACTTGTGTGATTATATCATCACTGTGAATTTAATTACCTGATTAACTGACTAATATAAATGCCAATAAATAGATAAACATGATAAATAGATAAACATGGAAGACATTTTCTGCCTATTTTAAATAAATCTATTAAATGATAAAAAATAAAACCAGATTAACCATTTCATTATAGAAAACTATGCAAAATATGTGACAAAATTGAAAAATAAATTAAATGATTTCTTTTTCATTTTCATTTTCACAGTGACAATGCATTATCCCTGTCAAATTGAAAAATACAATGCACTTGGTGATTTGACATTTCATTTTCACTACAATCTCGAGGCAAGACTGCTGATGTTACAATGAAAAGGCAAACGTGAAAAAGAAACTGCAAATACAGTTTTTACAAAGCTTTTTATTAATGCTCACGCAATAATAGTGACACAATTCAAATTAAAAAGTAAAGTTTAAAAAAAACATATATATATATATATATGTTAATGATTTGGTGGGGCTTATTCAAATGTGTCTAAGGCCGGGTGAATGAGTGAATGCGGAGCGCGTACAAGTTACTAAAAAAATATAATGTGGTGATCATATTGTATTGGAGACGAGTCACGATGGTGAAATCTGTGAGACAGCTTTTGCGGGAAGCTGCCGCAGCCTTGGAACAACGAGAACAACACCACAGACTGTCCCAAGCGTCAAACCCTCATCCCACTGCAGTCAATCAGCCCGAGTCGCAGCCATCTTCAGTCGCCAGAGAAACTGTTCAGCATAAGTAAGCCACTGTTAGACTAAGACCATAATCGATGAGGTTCATTCATATATTAGCCTATTTTGTGATGTGTACTAAAATATTTGAAGCTATATAAAATTAAAAAAGCTATTTGAGTCAAATTATTAGGAGGGGAAGGGCTGCCTGAAAACTCGCAGTCACAGCGGACATTTAACCATGTAACCAACTGTCTAAACTGAATTATAGCTACATGCAGAACACTTATGCAGACGTTTTCCATAGCGGATTTATACAGCATCAAATATTAAAAAAAAGGTTTAAAAAAATGAAACATTTGCCGAGGTCCAGGACCTTGGTGACAGCTGGATACACCCTCTCTCAGCATATAGCCAGCATAGAGGGTGATAATGTCATCACAAAATAGGCTAATACATGAATGAACCAGTGGCATGGCCTACTACTTGAGCTGTCTCACAGATTTCGCCATCGTGACTCGTCTCGAATACAATATGATCAAGTCATTACAGTTTCAATAACTTGTCCGCGCTCCGCACTCACTCATTCACCCTCAGAGACTCTCTGTGACTTGAATAAGCTCCACCCACTCATTAACATAGAATTTGCAATCAATTTGACTTTGAAAATGAAAACTGTGAAATAAATAAACTATAACTTTATACTGTACTGGACAATTTTACTGTAACTTTACATTTTAATTTGAATTGTGTCACTATTATTGCGTGAGCATTAATAAAAAGCTTTGTAAAAACTGTATTTGCAGTTTCTTTTTCACGTTTGCCTTTTCATTTTTTTTCACTTTTCAAGACTTCGGCAGTCTTGCCTCGAGATTGTAGTGAAAATGAAATGTCAAATCACCAATTGCATTTTATTTTTCAATTTGACAGGGATAATGCATTGTCACTGTGAAAATGAAAATGTATTTAATTTTCAATTTTGTCACATATTTAGCATACAGTTTTCTATAATGAAATGGTTAATCTTGTTTTAGTTTTCATTTTTATCATTTAATTGATTTATTTAAAATTGGCAGAAAATGCCTTCCATAGAGAATAAGCTGGACACACGTATTAGGAGCAAGATTGATCCAGGGTGCTGAATCTGTGCCCCCTTGTGGCGACCATGAGGTTTGCAATCATTACTCATTTACACTGACTGGCAGGGCGAGCTGGGAGTGCCAGCACTACAAAAAGGGTGCATTAAATAGAATAGGGAAATCTGATTTGTGCAATTGTTGTGCAGGTTGGCTGCAGGAAATGAAGACAGAAACAAAGCCTCACATGTTCAGTCAGAATTTTAGTTTTTTTTGTTCCCTTATTGGTCAGCAATACCACATGCCAAAAGACATGCCCATTTTAAACAGAATTACTAATATAGCTACAGCATATCCTGCAGAGAGGTGAATTTAACCTCCCACCAGACTCAAGCCACTGCAATACAAGCCAGAACAAAGAGAATACGGGCATTCCATTAAATGTAACATTTGCTATATTAACCCCCACTGTGACTCAGTTGGAAGCCTGACGGAAGTTTTGAGCAGGAAAGATCCATCACTAGTCTGATGGGAGAGGAAGAAGAATGGAAACCTTCATCCTCTAGAGCTCTAATTATATAAGAGCGAGACAATTTTGTCAGATTTAAAGAGGGCAGCTCCATAAATCTATAGGTGCGTGTGTGTGTGCCTACAGTTGGATGCTTAAAATTGATTGCCAGGCACTGTATGCATCAATGTAGAGCAGAGATTAGTTCATTCTTCTGTTGGAATGTGAAGTACTGTATGTACTTAGTTAAATGAGGACAACAGTGCACTTTCACTTGAGAAACAATGAATTAATTTATTATATATATATGTTTGTGTATGTGTACCTTCAGGTCTGATCCTCGCTGTTGGTTCTGTTGGGAGAGCTGCTCTAGGCTAATGGAGTTTTGTTCATTATCCTGCTGGAGTTTATTGTTGCGATGTTGTAGTTGTTCCACTTCTTTACTGGTTTTCTCGTTTATAATCTGTCAGCAAGAACACAAATTACTTTCAATGGTCATAGTCAGATGTTCTGCATGTGTGTATGCATTTGTTTCCAACCTAGCTGTTCTGTGGAACAAAATAGTTGAAAAAGGTCTTCAGAGGTTCTCAAATGGTTGTTCATACATTTTTTTAACAGAAAGAAATAAAATAAAAAAATACTGACACTGCCGTTTTCTCTTAGATTATGGTAGTTAAAATGAACTAAGATTATCCTACCACTGACTAGTTAATGATACTTCATGTAATTCCTTCACCCACTATGGATCAGTCTCTTACTTTTTGTTCCTGGAGCTGTTGCTCCAGTTTCTGCTGATCATCTTGCAAACGCTGGCTCTGCTGAGTGAGTAATTTAATCTCAGATTGTTTGGACTCCAAGTCAGTTTGAAGCTGCTTCACTTCCTTTTCCAACTTCTCCTTCCTCCTGGTCTCCTGTTGAACCTCATTCCGACGCACTTGGATGTCCTGCTGGAGCTGTGAAAGAGAGACGGTTTTGTTTAGAGACAGAGACTGTCCATCTGTCTATCTATCTGTCTAGGTCTGTATGTCTGGATAGATCTGTCTGTCTGTCAGTCTGTATGTCTAGATATATCTGTCTGTCTAGGTCTGTATGTCTGGATAGATCTGTCTGTCTGTCAGTCTGTATGTCTAGATATATCTGTCTGTCTAGGTCTGTATGTCTGGATAGATCTGTCTGTCTGTCAGTCTGTATGTCTAGATATATCTGTCTGTCTGTCTGTATGTATATCTAGATATGTCCATCTGTCTGTTTAGATCTGTCTGTCTGTCTGTATGTATGTCTAGATATATCTGTCTGTCTGTCTGTCTGTCTAGATCTATCTGTCTGTCTGTCAGTCTGTATGTCTAGATATATCTTTCTGTTTGTCTGTTTAGATCTATCTGTCTGTCTGTCAGTCTGTATGTCTAGATATATCTTTCTGTTTGTCTGTCTAGATCTATCTGTCTGTCTGTCAGTCTGTATGTCTAGATATATCTGTCTGTCTGTCTGTCTGTATTTCTATATCTATCTGTCTGTCTGTCTGTCTGTCTGTCTAGAACTGTCTGTCTGTCTAGAACTATCTGTCAGTCAGTCAGTCAGTCAGTCAGTCTGTCTGTCTATCTATCTGTCTGTCTGTCTGTCTAAATCTATCTGTCAGTCAGTCAGTCAGTCAGTCTGTCTGTCTATCTGCCTGTCTGTCTATCTGTCTGTCTGTCTAGATCTATCTATCTGTCAGTCTGTCTGTCTGTCTGTCTGTGTCTAACACAGAGAGACATATATCATTAGCATCAGCCAGTGTTAAAGTGTTTTGCAAATTATTATTATTATTTTCGACCCTTCCATCCTTAACTTTTTGGAGCCAGATCTGAATGGAATACATTCAGAGTTTAAAGTGGTTTGTCAGGCCACTTATTGATTTTCTTACAGTGTTATACACAGTAAACAATTTAAGCTAGTTTATTTTGCCAGTGAGGTAACAGAAGAATTAAATCTGTCCAAATTTACAAGTTTAAGTACCACATTCAAATGGTTTATGTTCCATTTCTCACAACATGTGAAGATTCAAGATTAGAACTGCTAGAAATCAGCTAAATTTTGAAGATTAACAATCACCAGGCACCATATTTAAAATATTGATTTGCTAACACAGCAAATTTAGACATTTAAGACAAAAATGCTTTCATTTATTCCTAAAACATTTTTATTGCCTTAAAATGAAAAACAACTTTAAAGCACTGCCAGTGATGAAAAGAGTCAATTATATATTTGAATAATTGTTTTTGTATGCATTTTCCTTTTACTATATTTAATGTAATTCTAATAAAATGACATGGCAGTTACTCTGTACAATCGCATAATGTTATCAAAAGACCCAGTGGCATCATATACAAAGCTTTGTGTGTAATACCTGAGCAATCATGTCCATGGCTTTGTTCTTCTCGGCCTCTATATCCTGCTGAGCATCAGTGGCTTTAGTGAGGTTCTCCCGCAGTGTCACCACCTCAGACAGCAGCTTGTCTCTCTCATTGGTCAGCTCCTCTTTGATCTTTAACAGATCGCCCATGCTAGACACATTCAAAAAGGATTATGAACAAGCTTGTTACTCCATCCCCACCAGAACACCTCAACAAGGTTATAGGATATACAGGATATACCATGGCACACAGTTAAGAATAAATATTAGAAGAATTGCGTCAGGCATCCAAAAAGGCTATCTGCGTGTATGATACTACTCAACTGCCTCCATTCTACAAAAATGAAAAGGAAAACTGAGAATAAACTGAATGTACAGTCGTATAATATTGTTTACCTGTATTCTTGGCCCTCAAAGACTTCGCCTCCTTTTTCAACAAGCTTGTTGAGATTGGTTATGTCCTCCTTTAGTTTCTGGATTGTTTCTTTAGCCTGCAATTCCTTTTCACGAGAAGCTTCAACCATTTTCCAGGCCTTGTCAATTTCCTAATAAACAGTAATATACACGATTTGCTAGGGCAAAGGATGTGGCAACATAAGTCTAATGTTATGAGGAAATCAATTAAGTTTGAAGACACAATAAACACATCCATTTTAGTTTCCAGCTAATGTACCATTTTAAGGGTGCTGATTGTGGTTTCATCTTCATTATGTAGTTTCATGGCTGTGGATAACTTGACAGATTTGGACAAAACATCTGCGTTCAGCTCCCTGCATTTGGCCATCAGTCTCTTTTCATTCCCGTGGGACTTCTGCAGAGCTTTGGCGACCTTCTCATATTCCACACGAAACTTCGCTAATTTTTCATCTCCTAATAGCTCATTTAAAACCGCCTGGGTGTCTATGTCTTCGAATGTTCTGCTCTCAATCTGAAAATGTATTCAAAAGCATAAGTGTGACATCATAAGATTCGGACTCATAATTTGTACTGTAAATGAAGCGAGTCTGAGCCTCGCAGATTTGTAACAGTTTGCAAGTCTTTAGCACTGCTGTGCTGATGTTGTACTGAAATGATCAAACACAAAGAACAAAGAAGAACAACAGGTGCTGGTTTTAATACAGCGGTTACTGTGTTGTCAGGCTTCATGGAGAAACCATCACAGGAAAATAAAAAGGTGAAATGAAAAGAATCATACACTGGAGCTTTGTCTAATCCATCTAAATATGCATAAATTGTGGTCGATCATTCTTCTAAATGATCATTTCGGATCTCTCAGCACTTAAAAGATTTACAAAAGATTGATGGGAAGAAAAAGCCTGAGGCAGTTTCCAGCAGAAAAATAAATAATTGGTAAGGAAAAAGAAGAAATGTTACTGGAACCAAGACTAATAATTAGTAGTCAATTTGCAATTTCTGATGTAAAAAAAAATAAAATAAATAATAATGGTTTTACACTTATGTTATTAAAAGGGTAAAGAACAAAGAGTGAATACAGTCAAAGTGCGACATTTTCTGATAATTTGCCATTTGTTTTTTTTAAATAGCATTTGAAATGAAGAAATAGTAGATACAATTGTGTGTCTACTATACATTTTGTATATCATTTGTGATGGCTAAGCATAAACCAAATCCGTCATTGCTAATGTTTTAAACAATGTTGACAATGCTACAAAATACACTTATTAACCTAGAAAAGACTCATACAAATTAGGTTTCATAAAATTGACCAAGTCAACGTTTTTGTATTTATGTATCTTGTATTAAATATAATTATATTTAGCGTATATTGCAGATATTTTCATCTAGCATAGACTGTAGCCTAATGTTGACTCCTCACTTCATTGTAACAACTCGAAACATGCTTCAAGATGCAGTGTAATGCATATGAAAGATATTTCACTGGGCCCACAGCTAGAATTCAGTGTTTGAGATGCTAATAAGCTCTAGTAACTTAGTCGTTGTATTTCACTCCACAGTAAGCCAAAAGTTTCAGTTTAACATACCTCCTCCATTGCGGTCGTTTGTCGGTCCTCTCTAAGACTCCCAAAATGTTGTTGTTTTGTATTTAATAAACTGTAAAACACATATTGTGCGTGTTTTGCTTCAACAACACGCACGACACTGTTTTTTTTTTTTTTTTTGGTCACCGAGGATACGCGTCCTTGTTGCCTGACAACCGCGACCCACTGAGCACTTCGCGGTTCAACTATCGTACCTCATGAAGGGATTGTAACGGGACATAGCGCCCTTAATGCTGCAAACTATTTTACCGCGATAAGACAAGTAAAACTTGCTCATCATCTTCATCAAAGTTGTTTAGTGCATGAATCCTGCTTTGTTTATGTGTTGTTCTTTACACTAGGTGGCAGCTTTACACAGTGCAATGTCCTGTAATAAGGCATCACCGATTTCCTCCTGGCTGCCACAGTCCACGTAGCCTACGAGGAGGACATTATACTTGAGTGAATTTCTTTGACACCATACATGCCACAGTTTTAAGTCTGGGTCGTGTAAAGAGCACATTCAGGGCTTTTCAGAGATAGCCTACTTTGTTTTGAGGTTTCACCAGGACAACAACTTCTCCTTGGGTCTTTAAAAATGACCAAATGATCCAAATTTAGCACTCTTGATAATATGAAATGATTATCATTTAAATCTGACAACTTTTCAAATTGTTTGTTATAAAATATTTTTTTGTTACGAAACAGGGCATTGACTGTAGAGGACGCCAGGACTTATAAAACATGTTTATCAGGCATTTTGGGAGACACATCTAGTAAACAGGAAAATAATCGCATCAATACTCCTATAAAATATTAGATATTATTATGACAATCTTTGCCAGCTTACTCATTATCACATTTCTTTTTCATTACATGTTGCTCCTAGAACACATTTTACCCACATATTGCATAAAGTAAAATGTTATATCAATTCATTCCGTTATATCTTTCATATCTTTTCATAACAAAGTTTAAAAACCTAAAAATGTATTGGTGAATAAAGCATTGGCTTCTAGCATATAGGGTGTGTTCAGAAAGTGGTACAGATTAGTTTTATGACCAATTGCCCTGTTAAAAATGAAGATGGCAATTGCCATTAATAATTGCCACAAGGGCACTGTCATTCTGAAAATGTTTTAATTTATCTGACATCATAGTAGATCATCAAACTTCAACATCTAACATAATAGAAATCACCTACTATGATTGACAATTATGTAAGGTTATGCTGTAAGCTGTATGGAAAAGTAGACTTTTTTTAAACTGTTCTGATTGTGGTTATTAATCATCAAATGTTTATGAGCTAACATGAACCATGTCATTTAACAGCGAAAGCCTTGTTTACTGATCACTGCAGTACAGACAGGATATATACAGCGATTAGGCATAACATTATGACAGGTGAAGTGAATAACACTGATTATCTCTTCATCACAGCACCTGTTAGTGGGTGGAATATATTAGTGAACATTTTGTCCTTAAAGCTGATGTGTGAAAAGAAGGAAAATGGGAAAGTGTAAGGATTT
This sequence comes from Paracanthobrama guichenoti, assembly GCA_018749465.1. Taxonomy (NCBI): domain Eukaryota; kingdom Metazoa; phylum Chordata; class Actinopteri; order Cypriniformes; family Gobionidae; genus Paracanthobrama; species Paracanthobrama guichenoti. The sequence goes on from CM031943.1 coordinate 38,575,938, forward strand.
GAGCGAGTTTGACAAGGGCCAAATTGTGA
>CM031943.1:38580966-38685966 GCA_018749465.1 Paracanthobrama guichenoti
CTGCATTAAATAACTATAATAAATGTGTTTTTGGATATTTTAATCTAAAAATCTTACATATTGTGCCTTTAAGAGATTTAGACAAACAACCAGCTCTAGAATTTCAATTATTTTTGTTTTCTATCTATTCAAAACATTCTGTACTAATAGAGTAATGTTTATTTATTTTATTAAAGTTCTTACACTTTCAGCCACATTCATCAGCTTCTAATAGGTGAAACTGTATCCATGTTCCTCATCATGGTACACAATACTGTGATTAATTATTACAGTCATAATAATAACAATGCGCAATTAAGAGCAGCTCTGCAAAATAATTAAACATCAACATTAAGGACATCATGTTCATTAACATTACTCAGAATTTACTTAAGTAAATACAAACTGTACTGCTGTACTGTGAGTATGATCATTGTACATGACACAGTGAATAATGAGACCAATTCAAGAGTCCGAGTTATTAGAATGGCCCATTTTCTCTGTCTGTGCCGAAAGTTCAACTAGGCCCAGTTCACCAGGTGAAAAGTTTAATGGTCTCACTTTCTCTTACTGAATGTCCTTCAGAAAGATTACTTTATGTAAGCCAACACTTTGCCAGCCCTTGAACTCCTCTCCAACTCCTAGTGGTGCTGCGTAGGAAGTTTGCAGCGATGGAGGTAATTTCGGAGATTCTGTTCTGTTTCAAAGCTCTTCTGATTCATGCATAACAGAGCATCTGATTATGAAGATTATGCCAGTGCGGATATAATTGCGCCCCTCATTAGCACAAAAAAAAGCCATTATATTCAAATAAAGATATGCTAAAGGGGGCTTTAATTATCCGTGGCACTGACAAGGCACATTTACAGATTGCACCGAAGGGGCAGCAACAACAATCAAAGGGTGATATAAACGATTTGTAAATTTAATGATTTGTAATTGATATAAAATGAGCATGAGAGCATAAGCTTTTTTTCTCTTCTAATGACTTTCTTTTCTTCATCATTACAGGAAAGCTTTTTTCAGAGGTTATTTGCGCACAGGTTACACTAGAGGTGAATCAAAATGCTATTTCCACCAGGAATCTGTCCTTTTTAGGTGGTTATTGGGAGAAAACACACATTATTAAACTGCCAGAATAAACAGCGATGTCATTTGCTGACAAATTTCCTGATTAAGTGTTTGTATGCGTGTGCTCTTGTGATGAATTGTAACGAGAGGCAGAAGGGACAGTGGAACCCATTATCCTGTCAGACGAGATCTCCTTGACAACAGGGCATAGCATGTAAACTGTTACCATGGCGATTGTCCTTCAGTGTTATAAGATAACAGGAGGAAGGTTAGGGTCATATACAATATGTGCATCCTCGTGTCACTTGTTTTGCACCAGAAATGTAGCGTGCAAGATTATAGGTTGAACCTAATTGTTACTTCGAACCGTGAGATGAAACCTGCAATGTTTAATTTTGTCCTGTAATGGCCCGGAAACATCCCTGCCTCCTTCTTATTCCACTCATGCAGTTACTGGTTCAACTTAAATAACCAATTTCCTTTTCTCTAAAGGAGAGATGTAACACTTCAACTAGCCAGTTTGTTTCTCATCGTGAATGATAAGAATAAAATGTTTCATTTCCATAGCAATTCGCCCCACTGACATCCGCGCCATCGAGACTCTCTATTTCTGGCCAAATGACTCACAGCAACATGTTGCGCTTAATATGAATTTGATGTAATTTGGTCTAAATGTATATCTGCAGAAACGCACAACAGCAAGATATGAGATGATTCATGATTTTATGAAGGGAGGGGATGTGAAAACAGGAGCATAGTAACCAGTCCAGAAAAGATGAGCCTTGAGGAAGAAGACATGGTTTTTGTGTGTGATGTGTATGCAAATATGTCGATGTCTCTGCATCTGTGCTCATGTCACACATGGATGTATGTTTTTGTCTATTCGTGATTACATACACTATATTGCCAAAAGTATTGGGACACCCCTCCAAATCACTGAATTCAGGTGTTCCAATCATTTCCATCTCTTTTAATGCTTCAGCATACCAAGACATTTTGAACAATTTCATGCTCCCAACTTTATGGGAACAGTTTGGGGACATCCCCTTCCTATTCCAACATAACTGCACACCAGTGCACAAAGTAAGGTGAGTTTGGTGTGGAGGAACTTGACTGGCCTGCACAGAGTCCTGACCTCAACCCGATAGAACACCTTTGGGATGAATTAGAGCGGAGACTGCGAGCCAGGCCTTCTCGTCCAACATCAGTGCCTGACCTCACAAATGCGCTTCTAGAAGAATGGTCAAAAATCCCCATAAACACACTCCTAAACCTTGTGGAATGCCTTCCCAGAAGAGTTGAAGCTGTTATAGCTGCAAAGTGTGGACCAACTCCATATTAAACCCTACGGATTAAGAATGGGACGTCATTAAAGTTCATGTGCATGTAAAGACAGGCGTCCCAAAACTTTTGGCAATATAGTGTGCTTATTTAAACTCAGATGTGTGGGAGGGAGGCCACATCTAAAATCTACACTACTCACATATAGACTGAACACGTAATAGAGGGTATGCATCAACGTCACTTTCCCACCGGAATGCGCCCCCTCAGCCGGGACTGAGTGGCAGAAGAGCAGCTGCATGAATGGATTTAATTGGGGAAAATGCAAGTAAAACAAACGGTTATCAGTTTTAACTAAAGGTTGTACTCAGTAGTGTTCCTTACAATTTATCCAGTGATCCATGGATATTGACATGCAGCCAGGAATCGTGTTTTCCTGACATTTATATGAGCCTGATTTCAATACATAAATATTTATCAATGTCAGTCATCATACTTTCGAGAGTAAATCCCACATTTATATGTTGATATGGGCCTATATATTGAAGGGTGAATGTGGCCGCTGGTCAAGAATGGAAAACAAAAGTTTTATTCAAATTCTGAATATATTACAGGCCTATTAATAATTTTTATATCGCCCGAAAGCGTGCAAAGAGCACTCCCTTTATAATCACTAAAAGCTGTCACTCATTCAATGAACACGATCTCACAAAGTTCTGTCATATTAATCAGTGAAGCTGACTACACAATGAATCTCTTATTTACGTAATGTCTACACTATGAGAGGATTAGCGCACGTGCAGAACTCTGAGCACTGGACAAAAACTCCAGGTGAGTGGATTCTAACTTAAACACCTGTGATTGGCTATTGCGTTCTAGAAATCAACAAACATGTATGTGATTGGCTACAAAAACACGTTGGAAATTGACTCATTTGACAAGTGCAAATACAGATAGGCACTGGATCATTTGCCAAGTATTTTCTTTTGCAAAGAAAACAGATCCTAGACCAGCAGTTATGGGGAGCTTTTCACTCTTAAAGCAATCAGCAGCAGAAGCACTCAGTGTTTTGAGTGAGAAAATTACACACTATTATCAAGTCCGTCTCTCTACCCGCTGTCACTATAACTGCAGTCACTCCGGCTGACGGTGACGTCACATGCGTTTTTGTAGTTTACACGGAGACAATAATGGTTATAACTTGCACTTTGAAACTCGTTTTCAAAAATCAAAAAGTTTTCAGGTCCCCAAAACGCTGTTGTTGTGTAAATGAATGGCCAAAATGCATAAAAAGTTTTCTATTTTAGTTAAAAATGATGTCATGTAAACAGCACCTCAGAAACATAAGCTGTCTCATTTCGGAAGGGTGCGTCCTCCGGAGGTCGCATTCGAAGGCTGCATGCGTCATAAGGCTGTCACATTTTTAAAAAAGTGAGTAGGACACTCCAAATGCGACCTTCGAATGCGCCCTTCCTTACAGGAATTCGGAGTGTGCATGAGGTATAGCCTTCGCTGCTGCAGATAACCCACAATTCGTTGCGTCGCCGTTAACAACCGTCATATTTTTTATATATTATTTGAAAAAATGGCACCAACGCCAGATATGCATGCAAGCGTAGATGTGGTGTTTAAATGCAAGTAGTTTCAAGCTTGTTTTTGTTTTTAATCTGTAATACCTCAAACAGATAGTTGTGGTACAAGTGTTTAGTGCTTTTTAAACGTTTAGAACAGTACTTTGCTGTCAAGGCAAGAAACATTTCATAGTCATTTTCAATTTATAAATATTTTTCATTCATATAACTGGCGTGAGAGCGCAAAGAGGCTGAACGTGTTGGCATAGCAACGTGATACTTCCTGCCTGCGTGTCCTACAAAGGACGTCTCGTTTAATTCTGATTAAGGACACTCCGTATGCCGAATCCTTCACAGGATGTGTCCTCCGGGAGGACGCAGCCTTCGAAATGAAATGAAATGAGACACAGCCATAGGAAACCAAGAAAACAGGAACTAGGAAAAACCGAAGGAACAACCGAATGACTTCAAAATAAGAGTCTTAAAACACAAAAACACCTGTAAGACATGACATTAGGTTACAACTACAAATATAAGGTTTAAGGGGCAAACCAGAAAAGATGATTAACCCTGTAAAGCCTAACATATGAAATAATTTTGGAAATGGAACAGTTTATTGAACCTTTAGACCAAATAAAAAATAAATAAACCTAATAACCCAATGAGTATCATATTTGATACATCATGCTGTTATGGCTCATAGTATTTCACGAGTTCACACTTACATCGAATTAAATAGAGTAAAGATTATGTGTATTTGGCGTGCTGTCCGGGAGAGGGCTTTGGGCTCTGAATTTTGGCCCAAACCCAGAGTACCTATTATCTGAATGTGCTCCTCCCAAAATTTTTTTATAAAACATCATATATGATATGGGAGAATATGGCGCTCATACTCCTTAATTTTATTCAGAGGCCCAAAGTGAGCAAACATTTTCAATTCGGTGCAGTTGCTGATATTTATATGGCCATAATGTAAGATCAAATTCTGCTTGTAATGTAAATCAATTAAATCTTTATAACAGTATAGCGGACTACTTGCATAAAATGCATATACATATCAGTTGTCACTTAATATATCCCAATAATCTCTTGATGATATTTAATGCATTGTTTTATGATCAACGATCTGTAGTTTTTATTGTGAAGGCAAACCATGCAATGTAATGCAATACAATGATGATTGAGAGATGTGCAAATAAACATTCCTCAAAGACCTGATGAATCATGTTTCATACTCACATTTTAAGAAAATAAGAAAACTATATATTTCTTAGAAAACAGAAAAATATTGAAAAATTGATGTAAATTTGCTGTGTGGGCTCATTTGTTAATCAAATGTATTAATTCTTTAATTCCATACAGTTTGTAAATGTGAAAGTCTTCCCAACCAGGCACAGTGTGATAAAGTGGCAAACGATAAAAGCTATCTCTTTCATTCTAATCATCTGCTAGTGTGAACAGCAACAGGCACCATGACATTTTGTTGATCAATTGGTTTCTATATCCGACCTCAAACTCCACTCATGCTACCAAAACTCACTGCATGATAGATCCATGCATCATGTGATTCAAATCAAAGCTTGAAAGGCAGAAGGAGGCCATCAGGGAGATTATTTTACAGATTGCTTTTTCACACACACACATTTACAGAGGACACACACAGACACAAACCAACACTATATATAAAATGTAAAGATATTCACAGCTAGATGAAGTTTCCCTTTGGGAATAACAGTTTAGTTCTGGTACATTTGAAGTCACTATTTAACATGGCGGGACCAAGAGAGAGAGAGAGAGAGAGAGAGATCACAGTAATCTGCTGTGAACTGAATGAATAATGGCTCACGGCTCATTTCTGACAGCTGCCTGATATGCCTCAGACAAATTAAAAAGGTCAGACTCACAGAGAGTTGTTAACAGCTCAAAGGCTTTTTGTGGTTTATTAAGCATTGAAAAGGTGCACAGAATTGCCTGTTGTGTGAAATGAACTCCTGTGCCAGGCAATTTAACTGATCTGAACTCTGAAAGCATGGTTTAATACAGAGTATCTCAAAACGATAAGTTCAATCTGAAATAAAATAAAAATGTTGTCGTCATTTACTCACCCTTGTGTCGTTCCAAACCTTGGACAATGAGAAAGAAAGAAAGAAAAAAAAAAAACCCAGGGCAATCCAAGGTGTAGGTGTCTTTGTTTCTTCAGTAGAACACAAATGAAGATTTTTAACTCCAACCGTTGCAGTGTGTCAGTCGTATAATGCATGTCCAATGGTAACATTTTAGAGTATGAGAGCTATGAGAGTAAAAAAACATACACATATACGAATGCATATTTAACTCTGCGGCTCGTGACGACACACTGATGTTTTAAGACACGAAACGATCGGTTTGTGTGAGAAACCGAACAGTATTTATATAATTTTTACTTCTAATACACCACTATGTCCAACAGCCTTCAGCGTGCGATCACTTCCGGTAAGTGAAGTCAATGTACAATGTACACGATATGACGTAGTTTACGCAAACCCCAGAAGTGATCTCTTGCGCGTATCTCTACGCCATATCGTGTACATTGACCTCACTTACTGGAAGTGATCGCACGCTGAAGGCTGTTGGACATAGTGGTGTATTAGAAGTAAAAATTATATAAATACTGTTTGGTTTCTCACACAAACCGATCGTTTCGTGTCTTAAGACATCAATGTGCCGTCACGAGCCGCAGGGTTTAATTTGGATTTGTCTGTGCATGTTTCATTTTTTTTACTCTCATAGATTTTGTTACCATTCACATGCATTATATGATTGACACACTACAACGGTTGGAGTTAAAAATCTTCATTTGTGTTCTACTGGAGAAACAAAGACACCTACATCTCGGATGCCCTGGGGGTAAGCAGATAAACATCACATTTTCATTTTTGGGTGAACTAGATTAATGTAATTTAAGTTGAAATGACTTAAACAAGTTGAGTGTACTGGTAACACTTACTATAAGGTTTCATTAGTTAACATTAGTTAATGTATTAACCAACATTTACTAACCATGAGCAGTTCATTTGTTACTGTATTTGTTAATCTTTGTTGACATTAGGTAATAAAAAGCCAGCTGTTCATGGTTTGTTCATGTTAGTTCACAGTGCATTAACTAATGCTAACAAGATAAAGTATTAGTAAATGTTGAAATTAACATTAACAAAGATAAATAAATGCTTTATAAGTGCAGTTCATGTTAAATAATGTAGTTAACTAATGTTAACTAATGAACCTTATTGTAAAGTGTTACCAGTGTACTAAAAAATTTAGTTTCACGTTTTGGCAACCTTTTTTGTTGTTGTATAAACCCTATAGGGTTCTTGATGTCAAAAGGTTCTATAAGCAAACATTTATTATATTGATTGCATAATACTTTTATGTTTAACGGGTTGGCTTTTTCTATAGTGATACAAGCTGTTAAATTAAAAAAAGGAATTCATTAAAACTATAATGATCCCATGATGGGAACCCCTAAAAGGTTTTATATATGAAGCATCTGACAGAACCCATTAACCCTCCTATTATCTTTGACCCCATTCAATGTTTAATGTCTGTAAAAAAAAAAAAAAAAAAATAAAAAAAAAGATTAACATCAACATCATCAGATTGAATGACTTTTCCCAATTCAATGGGGACAACTCTGCAAACATAAAATTAACATAATGAAATTTTTTCCATTTTGTAGCATCTGTGCTTTTTTGGTCATTTTGACCCCAGGCTCTTTTAGCTGAAATATCAAAATTTTACACACATTTGTTTTGATTGTTTTATTGAGGTCACTATAACATGCTATAATTTTATATATTTAATTTAATTCAAACAACTTCCCTCTGTTTTAGAGCTCTAGCCTAATCTAACCATACCTGTAGTATTGCGAGAACCACTAGTAGTTATGGTCCCGCTCCCCACTTGAATGACAGGGTAGACATAGTGCTGCTAATGTCATCAAAATGGTTCCAGGGTCCACCAGATATGCTGTCAGCCATAAATGACCTGAGAAATAAACCTTTGTAAAAAAAAAAAAAAAAATATTTTGGAGCAGGGGTGACCAACCCTGGTCCTGGAGGGCTACCACCCTGCAGATTTTAGCTCCAACCCGAATCAAACACACCTGAACCAGCTAATCATGGTGTTGGAGCAGGGTTGGAACTGAAATCTGCAGGACAGTAGCCCTCCAGGAGCAGGGTAAGACACCCCTATTCTGGAGGTTTAAATTGCTGGGGTTTAAATTGACCCCACTGGGTAAAAAATGTTACCACATTTGAGGGTGACATGAGGGTTTAGATTCTATATAGAGCCTTTTAAGAGTTTAGATTTTATTATAAATAAAAGAAGAAAATGTTCAACACTTAAGTATGCTGATAGTGATACATGCCTTAGCAATTGATGGATGAACTTATTTTTGTGTTATTGCTCTCTCTCTTTGTCTGAGTTGTTTAGTTACAGAATAACTTAACTTTGCAGGTATTCTTAAATAAAGTTCTCATCTAAGAACAAGGTGTTTTTGATCCAGGAGAAAACAGCCCCTACATCTATTGGCAGCTTAGGACTATTAATCAGCAGACCTGATTGTAGAGAACAAGGCCGTTGATGGGAACATTTAACATTTCCACTAAGCTCCAAAATCTTGCAACACACATGGCTAACCTGAATTTGACTTCGTCCAAAATGCCCTCATCCAGGTTGCTCAACTGTAAGATGGAAAATTTCAACTTACTTCCAGTTTGACCCTCTCCTGATTTCCTCATTAAGGAAATGATGTTTGTTTAATGATTGCATAGCATTGCAGACACCAATGGTTTAACATTTAGAGTGCTGAAACTGAGACTGGAATGCTGATCGATGCCTGACCCGCAGTGATTTCTCTTTCAAGGCTGTATTTGATATATGGCACTTACCATGTGATTTTGGAAATATGCTATTGGCGCAGATGCAAAAAAAAAAAAATCTGTTTTTTTTTCTTATATTTTCTTAATAATTCATGGACGACAACAAATCTGCTATCTTTTGGTATAAGAAATATGAGCTATGTGCTTAAAATACTATTAACTGACTTACAACGAGAAAGACTAGGTCATAATATTGTATTTAATGCATGCAAGTATTAAATATTATATTAAGTATTATTTATCATATTGTGCTTCCAAAAAAGTAGGTGTGGGGAAATGTATAAACTTAATAAATTAAGAATGAATGAATACATCAATCAATCAATCAATCAAAAATCATAATACATAAATATATAATATAATAATATGAAAATGAATAAATACAATTGAATTGCATTAGGTACCACTGCACAATTATCTTAATTATTTTAGTGCCATTGATATAATATTACAGTTTTTGTTAATATTTTAAATTGTAATTAATATTTTAATTAGTTAAAATTTAAGTAATTTTGTTGATGCTAAACTAAAAAAAAAAAAAGTTTCCACTAGCTGATTTAAAAAAAAAAAAAGTTTATTTTATTTCAAGTAATGAAAATGTTATTTTTTTATGTTTTTTTTATGGTTTTAGTTTTAGTTAATGATAATAACTTTTCAACTGCATCTCAAATAAGTAATCACACATCAATTGTAAAAATATTTTATTTTTAAAATGTTTAATTTATTTTTGGTGTACAATTTTTGCACATTTAAACAAACAAACAATAAATAAATAACTAAATAAGAACAAAAATCATGGTCAAGTCTAATATTACAACATCAATAAAAGTTAGCCTGAAAGCTGCTGTGGAGGTTAAATGTGCACAATGTGCAGTGGTCGCACAGTAGGTTTTTATTGTATATTTCGGTCCTATTACGCAACACAGTTCACTCGTCATTCCCCTTGCCATTACCTCATAGAAAACCAGAATGGGAATGACCTCTGTTTCACAGCTAGAGCTATAAAAGCTCTGAGGTCATTGCAGTACTCTGAAACACACATAAAGACATGTTAAAGAACAGGATCAGTCAGCTGATTAAGCCTTTTCATCTAATATTACATAAACACAGTTGCGGCAGTGAGTCAGGGAATATACAGTATCTTGAGACAATTATTAAATTCAGTCCTGAAGTGCATCATGTTTGTCTCAGATGACACTCCCACAGTCCGTGTTTGTGTGTACAAGGAGCCTGTGGTGATATATTGGGCAATATTCATGAAACAAGAGCACATCAAATTTCAAATATTAATTTGTATAGATAGATAGATAGATAGATAGATAGATAGATAGATAGATAGATAGATAGATAGATAGATAGATAGATAGGCAGGCAGGCAGGCAGACAGACACACAGACAGACAGACAGACACACAGACAGACACACAGACACACAGACAGACAGACAGATAGATAGATGCACATACATGCAGCACACACATGTTGGACGTTACGCATTATGATTGTTATGGGTGTGGCATTATCATCGGTCTATTAACTTGTCAGTTAAACTCATCTTAGCTTGTGTGTAAAAGAAAAACACCCTCTAAAGACATTGTCAGTTAAAGATCCGGCTTTCCCATAATAAAACGGAACTGTAACATCTCCTGCTCAAAGAAACAGTCCTGTATTTGCTTTTGTTTTATCAACAGTCAAGTCTAGTACGTTTTATTTGTAGCCTATAGCACTTTTCACGATACACAGCATTTTAAATCAGATTGTCTCCAGTGACTAAGCTAAAAGTCAGTTATGGTCATAATGACTTTATGGAGTAACATAAATCTTCAGTTTCAGTTCCAGCAACAATACATTGAGACACAAATTATGGACATTATGCATGAAGAAACTTCCCAAATTTATACTGTGATACTAATAGTCATAAAAAAAACATGTGATACATGTGGTCTTTGAAGAAAATAAATAAATAAATAAATACCGTAGCATGCCCTGAAATGATTTTCCTTGGGACAGAGTTTCCTTTGCAGTGTCCTCCAAATAAAAAAACACTCTATAGGTCGTTTTTCAAGCACCTTGGTACCTTGTCATGCGCCCTCTAGCTGGTGTAAAAATAATAACAGTGTCCTGTTACTGTCGTCATGAAATTCGTTACCAATCAAAATGCGTGTTCATTTAAATGCAATGTGTGGATTTTTTACCCACCATTTGTCATATTTCCATTTAACATTTTTTATTTTTAACAACCACACCCCTAAACCTACCCAGTGACGTATAGTGCATATACACTTTATGAGCACATGTGTTCCCTGGGATGTGTTCCCACACATGTGTTCCCTGGGATTGAACCCACGATTGTATAACCACATGATGCATTTTGCAATGCTCTATCACTTGAGCTACAAAACCTGAAATAAGAAAGCATTAAGATGAAAGTGTCGTGTTGTGCAACTTTAGTAAACGCTCTTATGGGTCGTATTTCAGGGAAGTGACAAACGACATTCGAACATTTCGAACCCCCACAGAATGCAATAAGACTGTGATTACGTTATTATCTCTAATATTGAACAATGTTAGAGATAATAACTCATATTTCACTCTTAATAGTGTTTAAATGTGTTTATCTATCTCTTTAACCAGAACTATTACAATCACGACCGAAAACAAAACCAGCATTCAATCTTCATCTCTCTTTCAGCCCCTCAGCTAAAATGAAATGATACTAAAACCGCCAGTAGGTGGCGGCAAATCATTGTCTTAACGAGTGAGTCATTGAATCATTCAGTCAAACGATTCGTTCAAAATGGCTGATTGTGATTCATTCAGGGACAAACAAGTGACAGGCTGCATCCGAAGAGGATCAATTTCAACAAAAAAATTGTGGAAAGGTGCGTGATTCAAGCCGCTTAAAAAAATTCTAGAATTCTTTATTTTAAGCTTCAAGCAAATGCATTAGCGTAATGTTTAACATGGCTTGCCCTGTCAGGCACTTTGACAGATTCGTGTGCTGATATCCTCAGCGCAAAAACTTGCATTTTACGGTTATATCCTTATCTGTAAGTGTTACAAATTCATGCGAGTATTTCCATTTTGCATGACAGTCTGCGTTAAACTCCAGACTTTACTAATCAGCACACGGCTCCAGTGCGTCATCGAGTCACCGTTTTAGCCCCGCCCAAAAATCCTCAACACAGAAATGGTGAAAAACTGTTTAACTGTCTAATTCCACAATTCAGTACTACACAGTTCACAGTCTTTGTAACGTGTTTCAACAATACATTTATAACATTTATAATGTGTTTAGAAACAAATCTCAGAATTGCCTTTACAGGGACTTTAATTTTGCTGAAATATGTTTAAGTTAAATTTTGGTTTAGAAGTCAACAGTAATTCGAGTATTGATGAGAGTTTTAACTGCAAAGGAATAACGGCTTGTAACTGGATATACATTAAAGACGTTTCTTACATTTATAGGATAACGCATAATGACAGTAAGATTGAATGTGCATTCGTCTTATCTGTTTGTTATTCTAATTCTTATTTTAGTTTTTAGTTTTCCTTATTAACTTTATCATTATGTTCATTTTAATGTAGGGATTTAAACTGTCCTTTTGCTTTGTAGCTCTTTTGCACAGCATAGATATAGATTAGTGTTGTCCAAAGTACCGACTTCGGTATCAAGTCGGTACTGATATTTAAAAAATGTGACGCTTTGTGCGCTGTTGAGCGGAATCATAAACACCTCTGATTGGCCATTGTGCTCACATGCTCATCAAATATGTCTATGATTGGCTACAATAATCAGCGCTTCAAAAACATCTCACCGAGTGCTTACACATACACACAGGAGCGTTTCAAAGCAGGTGTCTATCAGCAGACCAGTCGTTTATCATTGTAGCTAATCACAGACATATTTGATGAGCATGTGAGCACAATGGCCAATCAGATGTGTTTATGATTCCAGCTCAACAGCGCTCAAAGCGTCACATTTTTTTAATTTCAGTGCCGACTTGATACCGAAGTCGGTACTTTTGACCACACTAATATAGATACATTCACTATGTAAGCTTTCATAGTATGCATTTGGCATGTTTGTTTGAAGGACAGCATTGGCCAGGATATGAAATAAGAAAATTATTATTATTATTATTATTATTTTTATCTGATTAATCAAAGAAATAATCCACCAACTAATCAATTATCAAAATAATCTTTAGTTGCAGCCCTAAACAGAAACTTTCATATTGCGTGGCATGCCGATCGCAGGCTAGGGTAGAGTTTCGTGCCTGAAATATGTATTTCTCAGCCGTTAAAAATGTATGTTGTATATAGTATGAATGTGTGTATGAATGAAATTCAGAAGTACTGCATCTGCTATGTTGTCACTGTAATGTGACATACAGCATCATAATGCGTCGCTTCACTCCCATTCACAAATCCTCACCCATGGCCTCATGGGATAGTAAAGTGTCCATCAAATGTGCACATCAGAATCTCGCACATCAGATTTATTCATTCAGTAACGAAACATCACTGTGTCGCTAAGAGACGTGCGATGGCTCTAATGTGGATTTGTTTGGCGCTATTTTTGTTGGCAAAATGGAGCAAAAACAGACAATACTGACAATAAATGTAAGTCACCTAATATTAAGTTCTTGTCTATTGAACTGTTGTATAAAATAAATATCACATTTGCAAACGTGCTGATGTTAGGGAAAACAGAACTCTTGCTCGTGTGGTATTGCTTATCAGTGTAAAAAAAGAAATAAAAAAAAAAATGTTTTGCACCATATCTTGCATTTTGGTAGCCTGGATGATAGCTGAACTTAGCCCCGCCCACAACATTTGAGGTCGGGAAGTTCGGTCTGGACTTGATCCATTGTGGAGCAACTATGCTCGAACCAGAGCTGTTTGGACCAATCAAATTGTCAGGGCGGGCTTTATACGATGATGGACAGATGATAAACAATAACGTAAGCATCCACGTCACCAAAGAGCGCTTGGGTTGAATTTGTTTACAACAAAGATGGCTGCCGCTGGAGAATTGAGATGTGTAGTTTCCGCCATCGTCTGTTATAGAAGATATTGACAGCGCATTAATTTTAAAAGAGGAACAGAGAACCTCACGTGCAGTTGAGTTCTGTTGATAACTATGCGTCGCTCACCATACGTCACTTACTCCGTTGGTTGTAGGTCTATCCAATTGAGAGCAGAGGCATTTTCTTTCCTGGTTCGGTTGAAACACGCCCCATAATCACAGCCCAATGGAGCAGTATCAGACTCATATTCTGACTAGAATTTGAGTATGACGACATCAGGCTAGGATTTTGGAGGCATTTTTATTCATTTTGGTGGCATCTTTACCCAAAGTCCCTGTACATTTCTGACCCCAGTGTGTGCGCGGTGTGATCATGGCAGGGTGCGGTTCTCTTTTTCCATAGCAAAGACCGCTACTGCCTTGGGAAAAACAATTAGCATAACCCATCGACTAATATCTTGGATACTAACCTTGTGGAGTGTCAGTTCCCTTTCCACAAGAAGAGCGCTCTAAATAAACTGTGTTCTGCAAAATGATTTTAGATTTGGAATATAGGTGGTGGGTTTTCAAATGTAGTTTGTTGAAAAAGAAAGTTATCTCAGAGCAGAACAAAGTCATGTCATATATTATTTATGTGAGTGCTGTGCTCAAACTGACAGGAACAATGTACGACTAGACACTATATAATGTAGATAAATTGGACAGAGGGAGAACGAGAGACAAAAATGTGTTCTTGACCCAAACTGACTGAAGAAAATAAACAAAATGCTGCTGTTCTTTCACAGTCATTTGACTAGATGTCTGAGTGTGCAGCTTTAAGGCCGAAACATACAATGCAAGTACACAAATGTAAATGCTTCTAGCTATACAAGCTCTATTTACCAGTTTAATGAATTCTGAAATGTGTCAGAATGCAGCGCAAATATGTTTTAGCATTGCTGCAAGGGGAACTATAGTGGGTGTTTCAGGTCTTCTCACCTTTTTAAGGTCAGTTACTGTCATGGCGGCACAACATTTTGAAGCGATTGCGTTAACAAAGCGCTCCTTATAATTGAAAAATAAATGTTTTCCTCCACATTAACCCTTTCTACCCAAATTAAACACAATTCAATTATCCATACAAATATTATTAATGATTAAAAAAAAGAGAGAATAAAAATACATGGTCTGCGACTAATCACGATTAATTGCGTCCAAATTAAAAGTTTGTTTACATAATATATGTGTGTGTACCGTGTATAATTATTATGTATATTTGAATACACATACATGTATATTTTTAAGAAATATTTGCATGCATATACTGTATATTCATTTATATAATTTATACTGTATATAAATATAAAAATTCTTACATATAGACATACACATATTTGTATTTATTTATAGATAATAATTATACACAGTACACACACACACACTGTAAATTAATTAAATTATTATTTTATTTAATAAATTAATAATGATTAAATGATTACAAATGACTGTGTAGGATAGATGGACTAACCCAGTGATTGGGTTGTTTTAACCAAATAATTATTTTATAATTATATTTGACCAGTTGGGTCAAATGTTTGCCAAAAACAACCCAATCGCTAAGTTAAAACAACCCAATCGCTGGGTTAGTCCATTTTCAACCCAACTTGGGTTGTTTTTAACCCAGCATTTTATAGATAGATAGATAGATAGATAGATAGATAGATAGATAGATAGATAGATAGATAGATAGATAGATAGATAGATAGATAGATAGATAGATAGATAGATAGATAGATAGATAGATAGATAGATAGATAGATAGATAGATAGATCGATCCCCAGTTTTGCTGGACCAAACTTTGTATTTTGAAATCTATAATTAGCTCTAGAGAGACAGAACGATCATTGTTCATTCCTTTGAGCCTGAGTCCAGACAGATGATACATGAGTTTATATTTGTGAAGCCCTGGCTATGAGTAACAGAGGGAACTGACTCAACTGAGGAACCTGACAATATGATTAAAGAGCCCTTAAAAACAGCACTGATCTGACCCCCTGGCTGGAACAAGCTCTTTCAGAGGTCAAAAAGTAGCTTTGTCTGTTTGTAAAGAAGAGTAGCTCACAACCAGCATATCAGCATCCACAACAAGCCACACCATTGTTCTGGATATTATATGAGTGCGCTGCGCTTGGGCAGTTTTAAATGCCCAAGCTCTTTAAAAATTCTGATTGGCTGTCAATGTTTTTATCGTTCATCAGTTTATCAATCATTCTGAAACATATATCTATGCCACAATCCTTATATTTGTGGTGTGGACTGCTGTTCTTTTAAATTTAGAAACATTTTTAAAACTATAACTTTATTGTTATCATTCCCTGCCTTTATAAGTTATGATCAAAGTGGCATACTAGAAAGCTAACACACACGTACATACTGAAAATTGAGTATTTCTTATAAAATTTCATTTCAATTGCTCTTTAATGTTTCAAACAGTAGTATGCTACATTGTTGTCATGTGACTTTATTCAATGGCAGAAATATATTATGCTATATAGGGCAGATGTAGTATGAGTAGTATGGAAATATGCTATTCTGAACAAAGCCTTAAAGGGATAGCTCACGCAAAAATTAAAATAACAGATACAACTTTTAATTTTAATAATGTTTTTGTAAATGCTGAGATTAACATTAACTAAGATAATAAATGCTTTAGAAGTATTTTTCATTTTTAACTTATGTAGTTAACTAATGTTAACAAATAGAAACTTATTGTAAAGTGTTGTCAGAGTTTTAAAAAAATACTGAGACATTTTCCAAATATATTCTTTTTGTTATTTTGCAGAATTTTCATTTTTGGATGAACGATCCCTTTAAAGGTGCAGTGTGTACATTTTAGCGTCATCTAGTGGTGAATTTGTGAATTGCAATTACCCACCGCTCACCCCTCCCTTTCGAAGCACATAGAGAAGCTACGGTGGCCTACACAGGAAAAAGATGTCGTCGTCTGAGACAGCAGAAAGTAGCTCGCGCTCTGAGCAGTTTGTCCGTTTAGGGCTACTGTAGAAACATGATGGCGCAAAATGGTGACTTCACTGTAAGGGCACCTGCGGTGTACGGAGATAGAAATGGCTCATTCTAATGTAGTAAAAACATAATTGCTCATTATGTAAGGTCTTTATGTATATTATATTGCAATTCTGTCAATAGATCCTCATAAATATTACACACTGCACCTTTAAATTGTTTCACTGTACTGAATGCGTATAGTTAAGACCAGACCAGATTAAAGCTTGCTGTTGTTGAGGGTGGCTTGACAAGTTTCTCATTAGAGTTGAAAGGGATTCTCTGTAAGTTTAGTTGGGGGATTTGTCCACGTTTTAATGCATTTCAGAGCTTTATAAGCCATGCATGATCAGTCAGGCGTTCGGCCCCCTGCTGAAACTCTCTGTTGGGGTTTTCCCCACCACGTCACAGGTGGAGTCCAAACCGACCAAGAACCAGATGCAGAAACAAATGATTTTTTTTTCCCCCTCCTAGACCACACTGGATTTCCTGCAATGAAAAATCACTATGTCAGATTTGGAACTGTTCTTTTCATGCATATTTATACAAAGAATATTGAAAAAAGGCCGCACAGCAAACACTGCTGGTTGAAACTAACAGGGCGCAATAAATCACTGTTTCAGTGCTTTAGAGTTAAAGTACACTGTGTCCACAGACCCAATGAGATATAACAACAAGCAATTGAAACCTCTTCCATATAACTATACTGTATAAAAGTAATAATAGGTTCTGCTTGGTTGTGCCTGTCAGTATTACATTTCATTTTTCCAAAGTAATGCAACACTTTTTTGAATATGATACACAAACTTATGATTACCCGTCCCTTCAAACTGGTGCTTTTGGTCTATCCAACTTCATGGAACAAGGGAATGGACCATTTTAGTTTATGTGATTGGTATTCATAATTTCTTTTCTTTTCTTTTTTTCTTTTTTGTGAAAATATGTTTAAATTTAAGAATATAAATCACATAAATCAAATTGTCCATTCTTACAAAATGTTGTATTAAGCTCTATCTTTTTACTCCATTAAAATTATTAATTCCTAATATGTAAGGATTATTCAATTCAGTTTGATGGAATTTTACTATACAACTGAAATTTGTAAAAGGCAGTGTATATTGTATTTAAATCGTACAACAATGACTGAATTAAATTAATTCACTGTTGTAAAAATATGTTTGATTATTAACTCGTTTTATCTTTCAAAATGTCTTAAAATATCTTTTTTATTATTTAATAAATACCATAAATTAGGTAAAATAAATTTAATTGTGATGATTAACACTAGAAAATTACAAAATGACTACTATTCATTTGAGTTTTATTCGTTTTGCTTAATTATTTAATCATTGATATAAATACTAATAAATAATATATGTTTTATAAATTATGTATGTTGAAAAAAGGGTTGCAAAAAATGGTAAAGCTTAAACTGAAAACAAAAATCATATACTGTATAATATTTAGTTTGATTTCATGAGATTGACCATTAATACTTTCAGAAGGTCATGCACTTCCTTTCACAGAGCGTTTGTTAAACAGGAAAAACATTTTTGGCCCGTTTTGTTCCCTATTCACAGAAAGTCCCATGCAATTCATATTCAAATGTTATTTTGAAGATAAACAGTACCACAGCATTGTTTGTTGTGTAGGTGGTTCTTGGCCACGGTGACACTATTTGTTGTGTCTATATGTTTCAGAATAGAAAAAACCTGCTGCAGATTTTGAGCCTTTAGTAATATAACTGCCATATTGTGGGACATTATCCAAAGAACCAGCATCCTCTCTTTTCCTCCTCATCTCTGTCTTTATCCACCTCCACATCCCAGCCCTCGGGCCTAGACTGCACTGCGTGGGCCCCGCATGTGTGCTTGTGTGTTTTGACCTATAGATGGCTTGTTGACATAGCGCTCAGTACGGATAAAAATACAAGCGTTTGGGCTGCGGAGCTCAGGTCCTGTGGTATTACACAATCAAAGCACTGGCCCGTGTATTGTGATATTTTAATGTAAGTGATTTCATCACCAGAGGCATTTTATATGGTGTTTTTGCAGCAGTATTCTTCAAGGTAAAACTATATAAAAGAGTAGCTAGCATTACACAACCAATTCCCATAAGCCAGTGGTGTGTGAAAGCTTTAGTAACCGTAACATCATACACAACCACACACTGAGGCTGTTCTAAAACCTAGTAAGCTGCCTATGGAAACAGTATTTTTAAGAGATAATAATAAATATATTATTATTATTATGATGATAATTTTAATTTTGTAGCCAATGATCTCTTTCCATAGGCAGCTGTAAAAAGTTGTTGCCTTAAATTTTGAAGTACAAATCAACTGTATAACTATATAAAAAATCTGACATAAACATTAAAAAAAAAAACACAAAAAAAGTTGAAACTTGTTTAACTT
This sequence comes from Paracanthobrama guichenoti, assembly GCA_018749465.1. Taxonomy (NCBI): domain Eukaryota; kingdom Metazoa; phylum Chordata; class Actinopteri; order Cypriniformes; family Gobionidae; genus Paracanthobrama; species Paracanthobrama guichenoti. The sequence goes on from CM031943.1 coordinate 38,600,275, forward strand.
ATTTTGATATATACTATGTGTGTGTGTGTGTGTGTGTGTGTGTGTGTGTGTGTGTGTGTGTGTGTGTGTGTGTGTGTGTGTGTGTGTGTGTGTTACACCTGCCAGCCAGAGTGCCTGTGATAACCACCAGAGGGCACGCCTACCGTCTCCTTCATAAACTAAAGTTCCCATAACCCATTGCCTGGACTCCTCATGTTCTGATTACTGCCACCTGTTTGTCATTATCTCATTTATGTTTGCCTACTTGCTGTGTTCAAAATGCCCCCTATACCCTCATTCACTATTCCCTACATTACTCCACTAATATAGTCCACTTGGAGTGAATGAAAACGAGTGAAAAAGCTTTTGCATGGTTTCTGCTTGCTGATAGCTTTTGCTATCTTGATAGTTTGCTCTGTGGTTTTGATCTTCTGCCTGTTTGATGGATTATGATTATGGATTACACTCAAAGTTAGAGTTTGGATTAGTGATGCAAAATCAGATTGATTTCCGGGAACCGGTTCTTTTCGGACAGCTCGGCTCAATGAACCGGTTCAAAGAGCCGATTCAAAGGTTCCTGACGTCAGTGATGTCACTGATGTCTTTTATGCTTTTTTAATGCATTTCTCTGTGTCATGTTATATCAAGGAAACATTCAAATAAAGTAATCTGTCAATGCATATTCGAATAAAGTTATTTGCGTGAGTGCATTTGCTGATTATTGCCTTTCATTCACTAATAGTTAATGGTGTTTGTGTTCACAGTTAATTAATTTATCCTTCACGTCGGATTCAACTGAAAATTGCGCAACTGCTGCACACATTTCAGTCACTGATCAACAAACGTGGATATGTTACATCTAAAGTAGGCCTAGCCTATATATAAAGAATAAACCAGTCTTATAAACTTATACATTTCGCTTAACAATTTAAAATATAATCTGCATGCACAATAAACTACAGTAGGTAGAAAGGTTTTTGCAGGTTTTATTAAAATTATATTTAATAACAGTAGGCAAAATAAGCATATTTCCAGTAGCCTACGTGTCTCAGTCATCCTCGGTAATCCTCGGCAAACTTCGACAGCTGGTTGAACCGGCTCTTTCGATTCTTTTTTTTTTTTAGTCGGACGTGCTACTTCGGCTTTTTCGTCTTCCGTCATCAACGCAGAACTAAAGTTCGATTCAGTTTGATTAATGAACCGGCTCAACCGGTTACTTGCTGAGAACCGGCTCAAAAGAACGATTCGTTCAAGAGCCGAACATCACTAGTTTGGATCTTCAACCCAAGTCTCAGAGCAGTATACTGTATATATACACACATTTATATATTTATATATAATGTAAGCGATAAATCGATTTGACAGCTCTAGTAAAAACATACATGTTGTCATGGCTTATTGATCATATAATTTTTATTTATTTACAGTGAAGACGTTTTAAAAAAGAATCAGATAGCTATTAAAATAAAGTGATAATAATATTAATCATTATTAAGATCATAGACTGCTAAATTTTAATTCTCATAATAATATTAATAATGACAATAATAAATATTATCATTATTTATTTGAATACCCATTTGTCCATTATTTTAAACCTCTGTGATCTTTATCCACTCTCAATCCCCTTCTCTCAGTTTTCCTTAGAATCCAAGAGGAAAACAAACCATATCCATTATCCATTCCTTCTCTACCTTTACCATTTAAACTCTCCTTTCGCTCTCTCTCCTCTCTCTCTCTCTCTCTCTCTCTCTCTCTCTCTCTCTCTCTCTCTCTCTCTCTCTCTCTCTCTCTCTCTCTCTCTCTCTCTCTCCCTCTCCCTCTCTGTCTCTGTCAGGATAATCTGTGGCGAGTGAGTGTCAACCCATGTGAGGACGGGATTACACTTTTATTTGCAGAGTTTTTATCCTGCTTGCCATCTGTCAGAGGTAGACACGAGAGAAACAGAAAGCGGCTTTGACTTTCAGGGTCCATTTCTAACCACTCTGCTCCACAAATTATCTCTTTTTCTTTTCTTTTTTTTTTTTTTTGCCCTCACACGTGTGCAGTTATAAAAATAAAGCTCCAAAATGTGCAATATTCATAGTGGCCTATATCACAATACAACAATATCTAATAATAATAAACTACTATTAACATAATTACCATATAATAACCTACTATACCCATATAATATAAGTATGCAGTAAGGTTTATTATATACATTAAACCCATGTGTGACATCACAACTATAGATTTTATTTCAATACATTTTCTGGAAGGACTGAGTAGTTCGAGTATGTCTACATGGACTACATTTTTCAATTTCAAATGAGCAAATAAAATCAGGTTTTCCGTGATATGTCCCCCTTTAGAGCTCAGCTAGAGGTCACCACTTCACCCTTCAGGATCTGTCTTGTCCTTCATCGCCTCTAATTAACAGCACTGCCTGCAATCTGATCCTGGAGCCCTACGGGCGACTCCTAGTCAGTTTATCACCTCCCCTGCCTCGTCTGGTTCAGTTCCTACAGCGCTCCAAAGTGTCTCCCAGGCAAAAGCTATTAGATCCCGTATTCCCCTCAGTAAGAGAGATTTATCCCTAGATAATTAAGTCTACTGATGTACATCGTGTCTGTGGTTTCTACAGGTCCTTGTGTTTATTGTAATGAGAATGCCCCCTTAGGTGTGAACTGAAGACCTAGAGAACAGCAAAGAATTTTCTCAGAGTGGAAAAGAATATGATACCTGACACATGGCATGTCGAAAGGCATGGGCGTGTGCTAACACAAACACTCATAAACAATTAATACACATCATCTCCACCATAGCTATTTCTATCTTTAGCATTTACAACTAAAAGTGCAAACTTTTGAAAACGGGATTCAAAATGCATGTTTTTGAAAATGATACTGTTATCATCTGTGTAAACTACAAAAATGTGAATTTGTGAAAACGGTGACGTCATGCGTATTACGTGTTCAGTCTAGGCGCATAGTGTTTCTTTACAAAATGACTTCAACTCCTGGATTTGCAGCACAACATAACGTTTTTAGTCGTTTTCACAGATCCGTGTGAGCAGGGATCGTTTTGACTACGTTGTCACCTGGACGCACACATAAACCCCCAAAGGAACGTTTCAGTTTTTAGTACATCATTGTCGTATAAGCGTACCCTTAGTTTTAGTTAACCTGTTAACTTATAAGAGGACGCCAGTGCACTAAAACGTTCTTTGTTTACGCTACTTCAAAGTTTTAATGTAAAATAATTAGTGCTATATATATATATATATATATATATATATATATATATATATATATATATATATATATATATATATCAGGCATAACATTATGACCATTCCTAATATTGTATTGGTCCCACTTTTACTGCCAAAACAGCCCTGAACCATCAAGGCATGGACTCCACTAGACCCCTGAAGGTGTGCTGTGGTGTCTGGCACCAAGATGTTAGCAGCAGATCCTTTAAGTCTTGTAAGTTGTGAGGTGGGGCCTCCATGGATCAGACTTGTTTGTTCAGCACATCCCACAGATGCTCGATTGGATTGAGATCTGGGGGATTTGGAGCCGAAGTCAACACCTCAAACTCCTCAAACCATTCCTGAACCATTTTTGCTTTGTGGCAGGGCGCATTATCCTGCTGAAAGAGGCCACAGACACCAGGGAATACTGTTTCCATGAAAGGGTGTACATGGTCTGCAACAATGCTTAGGTAAGTGGTACATGTCAAAGTAATATCCACGTGGATGGCAGGACCCAAGGTTTCCCAGCAGAACATTGCCCAAAGCATCACACTGCCTCCGCCGGTTTGCCTTCTTCCCATAGTGCATCCTGGTGCCATGTGTTCTCCAGATAAGTGACGCACACGCACCTGACCATCCATGAGATGTAAAAGAAAATTTGATTCATCAGACCAGGCCACCTTCTTCCATTGCTCCGTGGTCCAGTTCTGATGCTCATGTGCCCACTGTTGGCACTTTCAGGCAGTGGACAGGGGTCAGCATGGGCACCCTGACAGGTCTGCGGCTATGCAGCCCCATACGCAACAAACTGCGATGCACTGTGTATTCTGACACCTTTCTATCAGAACCAGCACGTTTCCAGTTACAAGTAATTGGTTTGTCCAAAAGGAAAATGACCAATGAGATTTCACTGTGGGCGGGGCTACCGAACAAAAAGCAGAATGGTAGAGCTTACATTACATTAAGTACATTAAGACCTGCTGAGGTTTTACTATATTTGTGAGGACACATTTGGCTCTCCAAACTATAACCAAACACTCACCATCAAACACATACACATACACATACAATCACTTCACAACAAACTAACCAAAACAGAAAACATAAACCAAATCAGTCTTGTAGCTTTTGTGGACCACTTAAAATGTTCTGTGTCTGTTTCAGTACATCTCTGTCCTCAGAAAACCTACATGGCTTGATTTAAAAAGTCTCAGAATATAAATGTTTTGACTCTGTGTCCTTTCAACAACTCTGAGAGTAAGAACACTCACCTTAAACAGAGTGTAACGTCAGGCTTTCCAGGCCAGAAATGTGACCGATTCAATCGATACTGAGTTATGAGAGCAGCATTTGGCACATGTTTAATATAGACTGTCAAGCCCTGACCATATTTTTAAATATGTAACAGTTTTCTTGTATGCACATGGTCTTGAGGGAATCTGGGGTTTGTGATCAAATCTGTTGTGGTGTGTAAGTTTGACTGCTGAGCTTCTTCCACCGTGATTTACAGCCAGAGTTCAGTGACGGATTGGCCCAAATGTAATCCTGAAACCACAGAGTGTATTAGAGCTAATACTTGTGGCTTCACCTCATTGGATATGCTTTAGCACAGACTCACAGTCAGATATTAGTCAAACGCTCAAATCTGCTTGACGCCAGAGAGTTTTAAAGAGAAGCAGACTTTCTTTACTTCTTTCAGATCAGTCACTAGTACACAAAAATAGTGATATGCATTAAAGCCTATGTTTGTGCTAAATGTCCATGGCTACAAATGTTTTGTTGATGGTTGTTCAATGTTTAACTATCTATTTTAGAGTAAAGCATTTGCAGTGAGGTCCAAAGTTGAAAAGTTAAAAGAAATTAATACATTTATTCAGCAAGAATGCATTAAAAATGGCAACCTGTGATTACATATTAAAGAGCTAATCTGCCTGATTTAATAATGAATAAAAATGACTTTCATTGGTATAAATTAATGTATTTAGTTTGATTGGTTAAAAAAATATTTTTTACTTGAATGAAACTAGTCCATTTGGAGGTTTGCTATTTTTAGGTTACTTTTTTCCAGCATAAAAAGTAAAGACTTTTGTTTTGGTCTATTTCAAATAAATGCTGTTCTTTTGAACTTTCTGTCATCTTTGCATGATTTTGTGTTGCACTGTTAATGCTAACAACACAAACTGAAACCAATCACAAATGGCACTAAAATCACAAGACTGGACACCAAAATCTGAATGTGCTCATTTTAGTTATTTGGTCCAGGTCTGGCAAATTATTTCAAAAACCGCAGTTATCAACACAGCCCATGATTGATGAAAAATCAAATTTAATTCAACACAATGTGTGAAAATATGGAACAGCTGGAGTGGATTAGCACTAATATAATGAATAATAAACAGCTTGAAATGATCAGATCAGTCATTTCTACGATACACATGACTTCTACAAGTAATGCCATATGGAGGATGTAAGGCCTGAGATAATCTATCTATCTATCTATCTATCTATCTATCTATCTATCTATCTATCTATCTATCTATCTATCTATCTATCTATCTATCTATCTATCTATCTATCTATCTATCTATCTATCTATCTATCTATCTATCTATCTATCTATCTATCTATCTATCTATCTATCTATCTATCTGTCTGTCTGTCTGTCTATCTTCCATGGCCAAAGGTGTATAAAATCAAGCACTGGACTCTAGAACAGTGGAGACGTGTTCTCTGGAGTGACCAATCACACTTCTCTGTCTGGCAATCCAATGGACAAGTCTGGGTTTGGCGGTTGCCAGGAGAACGGTACTTGCCTGACTCCATTGTGCCAAGTGTAAAGTTTGGTGGAGGGGGGATTATGGTGTGAGGTTGTTTTTCAGGGGTTAGGCTTGGCCCCTTAGTTCCAGTGAAAGGAACTCTTAATGCTTCATATAGCTTTCCTGTAGCTCAAACAATAAGAGTGTGGTGCTAGCAACGCCAAGGTCATGGGTTTGCTTCCCAGGGAAAGCAAGAACTGACAGAAAAATGAGTTAAATGTGTACCTTGAATGCAATGTAAGGCGCTTTGGATAAAAGCGTCTGCCAAATGCATAAATGTAAATGCTTCAGCATATCAAGACATTTTGGACAATTTCATGCTCCCAACTTTGTGGGAACAGTTTGGGGATGGCCCCTTCCTGTTCCAACATGACTGCACACCAGTGCACAAAGTAAGGTCCATAAAGACATGGATGAGCGAGTTTGGTTTGGAGGAACTTGTCTGGCCTGCACTGAGTCCTGACCTCTTTGGGATGAATTAGAGTGGAGACTGCGAGCCAGGCCTTCTCGTCCAACATCAGTGCCTGACCTCACAAATGCACTTCTAGAAGAATGGTCAAAAATTCCCATGAACACACTCCTAAACCTTGTGGAAAGCTGTTATAGATGCAAAGGGTGGGCCAAAGTGTGTGTGTGTGTGTGTGTGTGTGTGTGTGTGTGTGTGTGTGTGTGTGTGTGTGTGTGTGTGTGTGTGTGTGTGTGTGTGTGTGTGTGTGTGTGTGTGACAGGTCCTTTTACCACTTGACTTTCATCTCCTCTCATTAGTTCACTATGAGCTCACTACTCTCTCCTCTTTTATTAAATCTAATGAGCCCAACTCTACACCCAGGATGCACTCTGATATAAGAAATAATTAATGCTTACCATGCTTTATTGACATGTAGGCCTAGATATCATGGTACTATCATGGTATGTAAATAGTAATACCATATATGAATGTTAATCATTCATATTTGTATTGCCATCAGATACCATGGTTCCACCACAGTCATTTTTGCAATAGAGCACCAATGTTGAGCTGTTTACTTCTCTCTCTCCCTGCACATGTCTGTAATAATGAGAGCATCTGATGTTTCTTTGTAATATTTTGCACATGGTATGCTGCTGTACAAGAGATCTGTATTTGAATGGTCTTGTTTAGAGACTTTGTGTGTGTGTGTGTGTGTGTGTGTGTGTGTGTGTGTGTGTGTGTGTGTGTGTGTGTGTGTGTGTGTGTGTGTGTGTGTGTGTGTGTGTGTGTGTGTGTGCATGTGTGCGTATAGACCCTCCTCTGCTTCTCTCTGCAGCTGCCTCCATATTTAGTTACTGCAGTGACTCAGTAGAAAAGAAAGAATCATCTTTGCTACTTTTGCCATATTGGATGTACTTCAACCTATTCCTTTGGTTTGTGTACACAATACAAATATTTTTGGTACCATTGCAACACCACAATTGTAATAGTACTCTTTGATGTACAGACAATGTGCATAGAAGATAACAACAGTGTAAAATCCAAGATGGCCTTACCTGAATCTAGATGGGCATTGCTGGTTACTGCTACAAGCTAGCTGGTTACTTTACCATGATGGGTGTCCTACTAAAAACAAGCAAGCAAACAAACAAAACAGTTTGCAGCCAAAAGTCACAGATTTACTTCAAGTGAAGTACACACAAGGTTACACTCTATTTTAAGGTGACATATTGTACTTACTCAAATAAGTACTGAGTAATATTAATTAACTACATGTACTTAGGGGAAAGCGGGGCAGTTTGTGTAAATCCACTTGGGGTTCAGAGTATTTATTTTTTCCCACATTAATTTCACACGTCTAGCACAATTATGTGGTTTTGTTTCATTAATACAGTGTGTACTTTTTTCTTGATTTACCCCGAAAGAATGGAAGTGAAATGTGACAACATGCCGTACATTGTAATATGTGAGGGGCACATTGTCACATGACCAAATGACAGATTAAAACGTTACCTGATAACATTGTTTGACAGCGAACACATCGCTAAATACAGCTATACAGCATAGTTCAAAACATAATAATAATGAATCATATCTGAACATTGACTCTCAGTCATTATTCACCCTTTTCTCATGGTTTCTCAAAAGAATTCATAAAAGTATAGAATATAATAGCGTAGTTCTAATAGGGGCTAATAGGGTAACGCAGTGTGACAACACGCCCCACCTGCACAACTGGGATTTAACCTGCGGCTCGTGTCTTCTGCTGTTAGATCAGCATTAAAGAACTTTATCAACTGTTAAATAACAGATATAAGATTACAATAATATCAGATTTGTCTTATTTTAAATAAACGCAAAAAACAGAGATGAAAAATTAACTTAAGAAATTTACTTTTGCTATGGTTAAATGTTCAGTGATATCTTCCAAATATTTCTTAATTTTGATGCAATTTTTTCTCTAAATAATGTTGATATGGCAACTAGTAAATACAAAAATTTTCGTCATCCTGGTATGTGTGGAAAGTTAGGTTGTGCCATGTGCTCCCCTACTATAGAGTTATGTTAGGATTTGGTTTAGGGTTAGTTAGTAATTATGCATAATTTACTGTTATTACTATAGTAAGTACATTACTATAGTAAGTAGTAATGTGTAACTATGTCACCTCAAAATAAAGTGTCATAAATCAGGCCAAATCAAGGTTTGTTTGGAGCTTGTTTCGGGAGTTTGAAACAGCTTGCTGTGGTTGGTAAACACCTTCGAATTATCATTGGTCCATGGCTACTGTGTAATAGGTAGGTCTGCTCCGCCTTCTTTGACATGGAAATCTTCTATGGTTCATTTGTTCTGTTCGGTTTGTTGAGGTCAGACGCGAGTAAAAACATGAACAGTCATGGAGAGCTGTTTTGTAGTAGAAATTGAAGTAAAAATTTTAAGTGACAGCAACACTAACACTGTTTTTTCATGTTAAATAATGTAAAGCTGATTGTTTTAATGTATATTGTATAACATGCTATATAAATGAACTTTAATTTCTTGAACCGGTTAACTTACCGGAGTAACGAATTGCAGAGCTGGCGCAAACATTTCAATGTCACTATGATCAGATGCTTTCTTGATACGCTACGCTGCCAAAATGCTACGCTGCTTTCTCACTTCTGTCATTTTTGTTGTGTGTTAATTTTATTATTGAGCGCAAAGCATGCAGAACATATTTTACATGTTTATAACCGCTCTCAGCAAAATGGGCAGCAATGGGATGTTCGATAACAGTGTACCGCTGGAAAGGTATTTCAAAATTATTTTTACCGCTTTAAGCGAAGTCTGAAAAAGAACTTTGCTGTGAGTATATCTGGTCCTTTAACTGGTTTGATGGTGGAGTTGGTCTGGTCGGGTTGGATTTCATCTGTCTAACCAGATAACAAGTGCCCTCTAAATTTAATTTAATTTCTTTATTTTTTCAAAACGCACTATACCAGTCACTAGCTGAATCAACTTACCAAGCCTTTTTCAGCAGACTGCCATCATAATTGCTAGCTAAAACTGATTTACATCAATTGTAAATGTTCAACATACATAAACATGCATCAACAATGTACGTAATCGCATACAGAATACAAACGTTCACATTTTATGTAGTTGAATGTGTGTAATGTGCGTTGAATTTCTTTATCACAGACTCTTGTGATTTGAACCCTGTGAAACCATGATCTCTTGTTGTCGTGGAAACCTCCACTACTCTGCAGCTGCCGTAGAACAGCAGATGATGGCAGTAAAAACAAGAGCGTTCACACACACTCTCATACTCACCAACATTACACACAGAGACACACACCTTTGGGGGACAGAGAGTGTTTACTTGATACACACCAGCTAACACAGCACCATGACACTAGCAGCAATGTCTGTCCTGTCCTTGATCAATATTATCAAGCTAAATTTGGCTCTGGCCTGCAGTTTTCTCATCTACCAAACAACAACGAGGAGATACTCCGCTGGAGGCAAGAATCATTCAAGAGTGTATGATTCACTTGACTTTATACAATATCAAAATAAACATTTTGAATCCACAAAATTGAAACATGCAGTCTCAAAGTCCAACACATCACCCAAACTGGACATTTAATTTATTTAACATCAGCAACTAAAGAACACTCAGTGTCTGACCCTGCCAAGCAATAGTGAGACTGATTAGTATTTATCCATATGCCAGGAAAAGTCCTCTGTATGGTCAACGTAAATGCCGGCAGTTGCTGACAGATGCAAAATGGAGTTCCAACAGTGAAGATATGGAGAAAAAAGCAAACGAAGATGCTTATGTAATTAGATATATTATGAAGAAATATGGCATGGAGGGAGATACAACTGTGGCTGATTTCCAATGAAACACATAGGCCTGTACAGAGTTTGTACGTAACCATACTCACCATGTGACTCGTTCTGGAAAAAGTTGTATTGGTGCATCCCTACCTATGGCATTTCAGAATGCTTGTAAACAATAGGCGTATTCTCAACACAAATGCTTTGTGTATTCTCAAAACTGTCCATCTACAAAATCATAGGAGAGCATAATTATCTTCAGCTGGGGAAATTGAGACTAATATTAGTAAACTTAAGGTCTCTTTTGAAGATCAAACTCATTGCCAGTCACTGTCTGAAGTAAAAGTATTATAAAAGTATTATACAAGGAAGAGACATAACTTCTAGTGTCATGTAGGCTACTGATCAAATGTCAATGGAAGAAATAAGAAAAGCAAAACATAGTTGTAGGCTACTGCTGATGGATGATTGATGCGTATACCACATTGGTCCCATCATCACCTTGAGTTTAGTTTGAGTGAATGCCTAGCCGAGTAGCGCTAGTCTACAGCGGGCTATCCTTTTCATCGTCAAAAGCTCACGCCTGTGCCATCCGATCCGATCTACTGTAGCCTAACATATGTGACCAATCACGGAAAGTAGGGACACAAGTCGGTTCTGGGACATTTTGAGTTCTGAAAGTGTAGTCTCCAAGCTTTCCAACGATGTGTAACACATGGAAATCTGATAATATTTGGAGAAGTTGTGGCCATTTGAAGGTAGGCACTCAAAAAAGCTAAAAAAAAGGGAGAAAACGGCCTCTAAAGATTGTGCAGTTCTCACCTGCTGGGAGTGACAATAGGGCTCATTTACATCTCATTTAGATAAGCCATACCCCCTGTGAAGCTTGTAAGTCAAACAGCAACAATCACTAAAATAACTACTCAATGGTAGGCTGAGGCTCATTTAAAAATTATGGTAGTAGACTAGCGCTACATCTACTAGACCAAGGTTAGGCATTTCATGTATTGCTACTCCTAAATTAGTGAATCAGTCCCTCAGTGATCATGTTAACTATGTTTGAATTTCCACCATGTCTGTTTTTGAATCAATTTACCTGTTGAAATGTAGATTAGGCTACTGCTGGGTGCCGACGGTGGGTCTCCCTTCCAAGCAATTTACTAGCGTTGCCATAAGAACGCTTCGGCTTTTGCCACCCGGAAGAATGTCTCTTATTGTTGTGACGTCATGGTGAATTGTCATATATATATATATATATATATATATATATATATATATATATATATATATATATATATATATATATATATATATGTGTGTGTGTGTGTGTGTGTGTGTGTGTGTGTGCTTGTTTATGTGATTTATGAGGACACAAATTTTTATAATGACATGGGTATTACACTGATATTACAATGTAAACGTGGTTTATGAGGACATTTCCTGTGTAAAATAGCTTTAAAAACATACTAAACAATGTTTTATTAAAAATTTAGGGGTAGAGGCAGTGTAGGGGGATGGAATATATATGGTTTGTACAGTATAAAAACCATTACGCTTATGGAGAGTCTTCATAATGATAGGTGCACCAACGTGTGTGTGTGTGTGTGTGTGTGTGCGCGCATGTTTTTGTGACATATCAGGACACAAATGTGTATAATGACATGGGTATGACATAGGTATTACAAGGAGAGGGTGACTTATGAGGACATTACCCATGTCCCCATTTTTCAAAAGGCTTATAAATCATACAGAATGAGGTTTTTTTTTTTTTTTGGGAGAAAGTAAAAATGTGCAGTTTCCTGTGAAGGGTAGGTTGAGGGGTAGAAAATACGCCCCCTCTCACATTATAGATGAGTTAAAAATATATTAGTTGCCTATATTTTAAGTCACTTATCAAAAAACCCTTTTCCAGATAACCGTGCAATAATCTTGGTGAATAGAGGTTTTTGTTGTATAATAAATGCCATTTCTCTTAAGTTAAACAATTAATTAACTGACTGACAATGCATTATAAAATTTGTGACATTATAATAATTCAAGGTTGAGACCGTGTGCAGGATTAATGTAATTATGAGGTCTAATTATAAAACATAAATTGGAAGTATTTTGACATAGGATGAGAAATATAATGGATTACTCTATTAGCAGAGCCTCTCCAAAGCATTTTATCTATCTGAGTGTATTATGTAAGAGAATATGTGTCTAGCATTAAAGTAGAGAGGGGCAACCTCGTGAGAACCTAATGCAGCATGCACAAACACAATACACACAGATACAGCCTCAGCAAACTCCCCTGTGACTACAGGATTGATGTTGTATCTGCAAAGGAACATTCCCACTTTGGGATCTGAATCCTAAAGGTCAGCATAATTGGCCTTGGCTGTCTCCCCAGCTCTCAAATGCAGGCTGGGGTTCAGCCACAGTGCCTGTCAAGTCATCCATAAGTGCTGTTCCAGCTTCGGCTGTCTTTTGATTCTAATGAGGATAGTATTTCATGGACACTTTGTCAGTCAGGACTCCAATTACAATGGGCGTCCAATCATTTCAGGTTTCAGAGTTTAGACATTTTTATAGGTGCATAAAGCACTTACCATAAATTTGTTTAGCCAGAGTATATAGTGAGAATAGTCGACAGCCATTGCAGTGTACACAAACACACGTCAGGTTCGCTGTCTTTGTGGGGACTCTCCATAGACGTAATGGTTTTTATAATGTACAAACTGTATAGTCTATCCTCTTACACTAACCCTATCTCTAAACCCACCCATCACAGAAAACCTTCTGTATTAAATTTTTTTTTTTAAAATTAAAAACTCATTCTGTATGATTTATAAGCTTGTTTCCTCATGGGGACCTCAATTTAGGTCCCCATGGTGACACAAGTTCCCATGAGTTAGTGTGCATTCAGGTTGAAGTCCCCACCTGGATAGAAAAACATGAACACACACACACACACACGTCTGGTTCTTTATGGTGACTCTCCATAGACGTAATGATTTTTATACTGTACAAACTGTATATTCTATCCACTAACCCTAGCCTTCAAAACTCATTCTGTATGATTTATACGCTGGTTTCCTCATGGGGACCTCAATTTTGGTCCCCACAGTGACACGAGTCCCCATGGGTCAGTGTGCATTCAGTTTGAAGTCCCCTCCGGGATAGAAAAATATAAACACACACACACACACACACACACACACACACACACACACACACACACACACACACGCATACATATTTCAATCATGACAACTCTTGGAATAGTATTAAACAGCATTGTCTTGGCAGACTAGATCTGCTACGCTGCTGCTGCTGGCATGAGTGAAGTCTGTTGCCGAAACGTGCACATAAATACAGTGACTAGGACATGAGTTGCTGCAAGGAAAGTAGGGAGAACCCCCTAGCAAATCTAGGCAGGTGGTGCTGGGGAAGGTAGAGGGCTATGAAAATTCCCATGTCGTGCTGCACAGAGACGAGACAGTTCGGGATGGAAATATATACAGGTAGATAGATCGATTGGCCAAAGCAGTCAGCTTTAAGAGTTTCATGACTGAACTATGAATATATTATGTGTCTTGCATACAGAAAACAAAATGACTCCAACAGTTACCTCAACCCCCAAAACAACTAAATGGCAAACATGCACTGTCATACTTCTCAGAAGAAGGATCTTTGTAAGAACACCATTAATTTCTGTTTGTCATGTATTGTAAAGGAAATCGATTCATCATCCATACAGTGCTAATGAAAGCCGTATGACAATCCCCCATTCTTGAACACAAAAGTAGCACAAGCGCTTGTGCGTTTCGGGCATGAGCTCCCAAAAATGTGTGCACCATGTGTGAGCGAGAGTGCACCAATCAGCCCATCGTTGTGGAGTAAGCGATGATTTCATTTTGATCAAAGTGGTGGTGTTCTGGAGCAAAGGCCTGTGGTTTGTTATGGTTCCCTTCAAAATTCCAATTGTTAAAAAGGGGACGGCAAAAAAAAAAGTAAATATTATTGCTAACGTGATTTTAGTGTATAATGTTTTCCACGTAATCAGAGAAGCAATAGTGAGAATGAGTTTAATTGAGTTTATATCCTCCCAGCCCTTTTTCACATTTATTTATTAACTTGAAACAGGCTATTTGTTTATTAACTGATTTATATAACCAACTGAAAATTCTGGCATGTCAATTCTAAAGTGTTATGAATTAACCATCCCCTGAAGTGAATCAGAAATAATTCTGGCTGAAGAAACGTTTCTTAAAGTGGATGAGGTTCAAATCTGGGTTAGGACTACCTGTTCCCAGATCAGTGAAGTGACAGTATAAGTAGATTTACCCGAGATGACATTAGCAGGGCATAATTCTTAAGGGTCACAGAAGAGAGTGAACAACATTCCCAGAAAGCCAGGGAGGAATAGAATTATGCTCTGGGGTTTTTAACATAGACAAATTCAGTCATTCTTCTGAGATGTAGCCATATGGACTTTGTTTGGCGTTATACTGTATCTCAAAGACAAAAAAGGAATTGTAAATATAATTTTCCCATAAGCATATTGCTTTTGCTATTATTTTGTGGCTGTTTGCTAAAATCCATTCCTCTTTTATCACTTCCTCTTTACTTGAAATTGAAAGCTGTACTTCCTCTTGAGATATTGTTTTAGGTCAACCACATGAGAGAAGTGTGCATTTTTGCACAACAGTGCATTTTTGCTTACTATAGTGGACAAACATTTTTGTTAAATACTAGAGAACACACTTTTTCTTACAAACAATGACAGTAAGTGAAACTATAAAGGTAGATTAATAACTCTCAATAAACTCGCCATTGTACATTTGACAGCCCTTTCTCCCTATGACCTTGGAAAATAAATTCCAACATTCCAAAAAAAATTTAAATGTTGTCCATACAGTATATTACTAATTTACTAATTACTTTAGTTTTGCACACTTGTTAAGACATTTAATTTAAAAAAAAAAATTCTTGAATATCACTACTAACTGTTCATTAGATTCTAGGATGTTAAATTCCAATACCAAACAGTATAGCTATACAGCACTGAATAAATTAATAAATGTAGGCCTTTAAATGAACAGCTTTAGGTAAGTCATACACCCAGTTGGGTAATTATATTACTAAATTACTCTCTCTAAAAAGCATTGCATTACTTATTAATAATTACTTTCGGTCAGTTGAACAATACATGGATGAAATATGAAACTGCTCTTTTAATACTTTCAAATAAATAATATAAGATTGCTTAAATTATTTTTGAACTGACTAACGTGGACCTTTATATTTTATAGATTTTATATCTATACACTTTATATTAGGTGGCCTTAACTAATATGTACTAACATTTAAATTAATAATTTGTTACAATGCACTTATTGTGTACATAGATGTTTTTACATTGTAATTACATTTTTAAAAATACCTGTATGTAATTACATCTGTAATTAATTTCTGTAGTTACATTAATAATTACACTGTTGACACGTCCCTTACACCTAACTTTACCCTTAACTTACCCATACCACCACACCTGTTACTAACTTTACCCTTAAACTTACCCACACCACCACACCTGTCCCTAACTTTACCCTTAAACTTACCCACACCACCACACCTGTCCCTAACTTTACCCTTAAACTTACCCACACCACCACACCTGTCCCTAACTTTACCCTGAAACTTACCCACACCACCACACCTGTTACTAACTTTACCCTTAAACTTACCCACACCACCACACCTGTCACTAACTTTACCCTTAAACTTACCCACACCACCACACCTGTCACTAACTTTATCCTTAAACTTACCCACACCACCACACCTGTCCCTAACTTTACCCTGAAACTTACCCACACCACCACACCTGTCTCTAACTTTACCCTTAAACTTACCCACACCACCACACCTGTCACTAACTTTACCCTTAAACTTACCCACACCACCACACCTGTCCCTAACTTTACCCTGAAACTTACCCACACCACCACACCTGTTACTAACTTTACCCTTAAACTTACCCACACCACCACACCTGTCACTAACTTTACCCTTAAACTTACCCACACCACCACACCTGTCACTAACTTTATCCTTAAACTTACCCACACCACCACACCTGTCCCTAACTTTACCCTGAAACTTACCCACACCACCACACCTGTCCCTAACTTTTACCCTTAAACTTACCCACACCACCACACCTGTCCCTAACTTTACCCTTAAACTTACCCACACCACCACACCTGTCACTAACTTTACCCTGAAACTTACCCACACCACCACACCTGTCCCTAACTTTACCCTTAAACTTACCCACACCACCACACCTGTCCCTAACTTTACCCTGAAACTTACCCACAGCACCACACCTGTCCCTAACTTTACCCTTAAACTTACCCACACCACCACACCTGTCCCTAACTTTACCCTTAAACTTACCCACACCACCACACCTGTCCCTAACTTTACCCTTAAACTTACCCACACCACCACACCTGTCCCTAACTTTACCCTTAAACTTACCCACACCACCACACCTGTCCCTAACTTTACCCTTAAACTTACCCACACCACCACACCTGTCCCTAACTTTACCCTTAAACTTACCCACACCACCACACCTGTCCCTAACTTTACCCTTAAACTTACCCACACCACCACACCTGTCCCTAACTTTACCCTGAAACTTACCCACACCACCACACCTGTCCCTAACTTTACCCTTAAACTTACCCACACCACCACACCTGTCCCTAACTTTACCCTTAAACTTACCCACACCACCACACCTGTCCCTAACTCTACCCTTAAACTGACCACACACCACACCTGTCCCTAACTTTACCCTTAAACTTACCCACACCATCACACCTGTCCCTAACTTTACCCTTAAACTGACCCACACACCGCACCTGTCCCTAACTTTACCCTTAAACTTACCCACACCATCACACTTGTCCCTAACTTTACCCTTAAACTTACCCACACCACCACACCTGTCCCTAACTTTACCCTTAAACTTACCCACACCACCACACCTGTCCCTAACTCTACCCTTAAACTGACCCACACACCACACCTGTCCCTAACTTTACCCTTAAACTTACCCACACCACCACACCTGTCCCTAACTTTACCCTTAAACTTACCCACACCACCACACCTGTCTCTAACTTTACCCTTAAACTTACCCACACCACCACACCTGTCTCTAACTTTACCCTTAAACTTACCCACACCACCACACCTGTCATTAACTTTACCCTTAAACTTACCCACACCACCACACCTGTCCCTAACTTTACCCTTAAACTTACCCACACCACCACACCTGTCTCTAACTTTACCCTTAAACTTACCCACCACCACACCTGTCTCTAACTTTACCCTTAAACTTACCCACACCACCACACCTGTCCCTAACTTTACCCTTAAACTTACCCACACCACCTCACCTGTCACTAACTTTACCCTTAAACTTACCCACACCACCACACCTGTCACTAACTTTACCCTTAAACTTACCCACACCACCACACCTGTCCCTAACTTTACCCTTAAACTTACCCACACCACCACACCTGTCTCTAACTTTACCCTTAAACTTACCCACACCACCACACCTGTCACTAACTTTACCCTTAAACTTACCCACACCACCACACCTGTCACTAACTTTACCCGTATCCCACTTCAATATCAGCCAAAGTGTTTTGCAATACAATATGAACACAATAAGTGCATAGTAGTTATTTTTTGATGTAAGTACATAAGGCCACCTAATATAAAATGGGACCACTAAAGTATTTAGAGATAAGGTTACATTAAAAACATACATTTTAACATTAGACACTAAACTGTGATGTTAAATTCCCTATTGTTTTTATATAGAATTGTTCTATATGCAATTACATCAGAAGTCAATTACAGAAAAATTAAAAGTAATCCCTTATTTCACCTTTTCAAGGGAACGTAATTAAAATACAGTATTTAATTACTTAGTAATGCATTACACACAACACTGCAAATTAATACATGAATTGTATTAATACTTCCATTGCATGTTTTTAAGAAAATATTAAGTTGTACAATGGATGTTGGGTTATTGCGTTTCTTGAACATTTGATATGTCTGCGTGGGTCTGTAGTGGAGGGGAGTGACATCCCAGTGAAGCGCTCTTAGACTCCGCCTTCTATGTAAATGAGTCAGTGTGGCGCTGGTGTCCGCGCGCTCAGTCAATGAGCACCGAGACAGGAGGAGTGTCCGACTGTTTACATCTCGTTTCGGGGGCCGAGAGATATTTTCCTCCAGCATGATGTCGGTGTGGAATTATCGCTCTCTCAACCTTTGAGAAATAAACGCGGCCAGCGCAAAACAGTGACCCGGCGTTGAGAGTCATGGGAGGCCAGATAACCCGAAACGCCTTGTACGGTGAGGAACTGCGTTAAGGATCTACATGCAACCGCTGAATGATGTTCCTTCTGTGTGCCTGCTGATGAAGGGTCCGACACGCGCTGCTTCAGCTCTATTGTAAAGAATAGATAGAATTAAGAGAATTTGGAAGGAAAACGTCTGCCTTTAAAATATTCCATCCATGGAATACTTGCAGCATAACACACACAATTCGAGCACAAGCCATAGGCTTAGTGTAGACTGTATTTGTATAGGTTTCTGGAGCGAATATACGAGTGCGTCTCCGCGTCCAGGCGCTCGTGTCAGTGAACGCGCTTTCGACATCAGACGTGTTTCCCCCACAGCAGCTTGAAAGCGTGAGAAAGGGAAGGGAATTTGTGGGGATTCCCTCTGTTGTTGGAAATGAGAAGGGTTTACTGCGGGTTTTCCACACCGTTTCGTTTTATTAGGCGATTTTACAAGCCCGTGAAGCAGCTGCATTAAAAGAGAACCAAATAAATCAATAAATCAATTGAGTGGTTTTACGTAAAATGCTACTCAGAGTAGATAAACCAACTGATGTGTCCTGAAATACATGTTCAGGCTGTTGTGCTGCGAGAGGTTTTGGCAGGCTGACATGTGTTTCTTGCCTTGCAATTTGCAACTAGCTGGTATCTATGTTATAGATAGATAGATAGATAGATAGATAGATAGATAGATAGATAGATAGATAGATAGATAGATAGATAGATAGATTCAATATGGTTTAAATGTCATATGTTGATCTGGTATGGGATGTTTTCCGTTGGCCTGCAGGGTGAATAGGTGAACAATCTTCCTTGTTGGATGTGTGACTGTAACTGAAACAGACATGAGCAGTTGGTTTATGTAAATCTCATCGTCTTACTCTCGCTCTCCATGCAACTGATTGGCCTGGAGTTAATCTGAACCCTTGGTGGATCTGACCCACTTGATCATTAATTCTTATTAAAGCACTATATCACATCCAATTAGGTAAACAGGGACTAGAGATGCAACAGTTTAGTATGTGTAATAGCACCTGGTGTTGGTGCACTTGTTCCAAATACACTGAGTAAACCCATGAGGAAATTTCAGAATTAAAATGAATAAATAATTGCAAAATCACAATTTGCAACAGTGTACATTATTTAAAAAAAAGAGAGAAAAAAAAAAAAAAAAAAACAATCAGCTCTGAAAATGCATGATTGATGAACTTTAATTTTATTCTGGGAGTGTATTAAGAAAACAAAAGGAAATGATGGAAGAAGACATGGAAACAGGATTGGGAAATGACGCAAGCCAGACTCTCAAGCATCCTTTTTTTGCTCAGTGTATAGAGCACAAGCACTAGGCCAAAGTCCCTTGAAGGCAAGTCATTTCACTCGGCGGCCATCTTTGAAGTGCCTCTCTGAATGACAGCTATTTCAGTCATGCAAGTGCAGCGTCTCTTTGAATGAAGAAACGTCAAATTGCAAATTCTCCAAAGCTGTTCACCAAGCTTACCATTCAATATCCTATTTGAAATCACCAATGAAATCTGACAACTCTCATAAATTTTGTTTCCAAACTCTCAAATCATGACAAAAACTGGATTTTTTTTCAGGTTGGAGGCTCAGAAAACTGGATGGTCTAAAGGCAGCAGTGACCTCACCAATTGGCGATTTGCTCGTTATTTAGAAGTCTTTGTATATCTAAAGTGTTTGACTAAAGTTTTGCTGCTTCAGCTATGTTTTTAGTTTATCTTTATATTTAAAAAAAAAAAAACAAAAAAAACAAAAAAACAGTTTGGTCAAAACTTACTGGTTTATCTTTCCAGTTCCCATTTCTGAGTCAGGGATTGTTTTTCAGTTCTTGCAACAGGCTGACAGTGGATATAAATTGCTTATCTGGGCATGCCCGCATCTTTCATCCTCAGTAGTAGATTACAGTGCTTTAACTGATCTTTGTATGAAACCAGAAACCAGCCAGAACTGAGAACTAGATTGTCTGGTTTGTGGTGTTTGAGCTGGATAGAGACATTTAATGTAAGTTTGTGTGCGTTTAAGACTGGTGGGTGTTTCTCATGCACCTCTGGAACATATCCTGGCCTCTGAGGCAGGAAAGAGATGAATAATCAGTAGTATTTTTTTTTTTTTATATATATAAAGGCTGTTAAAAATGGAACATTACGACAGTTGTTCCAGATATTTCCTACTGTCACTAGAATGAAAAAAACATCAACTTTCCACCTTAAACTGTTACAAATATGAGTGCATATGGGCTGTTAATGCAAATCGTCAGTGTATTTGCTTATGTTTTTTGCATGTACAAATTCTCTGGTCTATTCTTTTTTGTTCCGTTATTTGATTTTCATATGGTTACATAATTCCTTTCACATCATGCTGAAGGCAATCACACAGTGCAATTCATTCTTATTAGGGATGCAAAAATATTGTTGGTTTAACTTAAAAAAGTAACCTGGTTGCCTTAAAATTTTGAGTTCATTGAAACAATAAAGGAGATTGTTTTAATCAACAGAAACTCCACATATTGTTTTTTTGAACCATGAATTATCTAAGTTGATTTGACAAAAGTTGTGATAAATCATGAAAATAGTTTTTACAGTGTGGTACTGATAACTGATAAATTGTATTATATTACTAAAATATAAAAATATATAATACTCATTTACTACTTTGTCTAAAAATAAAGCACTAAAAAGTGTTTAAAGTGAATTTGAATTATTATATACAATATGAAAAATTGATACTTATTCATTTTGAGATTTTCTAAATACTACATTTGACATTGTTACTAAATTAGTAGTGTCTGTAAAGCGAATTAGTACACTTTAAGCGAAGTAATCTAAATGTAAAAATAAGAGAAATGACCATGCACAATTTAAAAATCCAAACACTAGCCAATATCAGCCGAAACCATGTAAACTCAAATCAGATGGAAGCACAAATAAGAATAGACCTTGGTTCATTAGCCAACTCTGGATGAAGTTCTGTTGAACTCTATTGGTAACGACGGAACTTACGACCATAGTTGCTTTTGGGAAACGCACCCTAGTATGGTACTGATATTTCGTGCATCCCCAATTCTTACTCATCAGTGCTGAATCAGTTATTTGCTGCTAATTTGTTTATAACAACACGGAAAGTATTGTAATTACTGAATCAATTACCTCAGTGTTATTTTTTAAATCCACAGTAAGACAGCCATGCACACAAACGACATGAGGAAACTGTTAGCACTGGAGTTTGTTTGGAATGGAATTTTTAATGGGGCATGTTGGGATTGATTATCAGTGATTGGTTGACACGCAGGCGCAGAGTCAATGCACTGTAGTGACAAATTATTGTAAGGCAAACAAAGGAAGGGCTCTTGTCTGCAATCCCTGCTGTGGTTACATCGCTCAGTTAGCGTGTTGTGTCAGAAACATATGTCTGCAGGTCAGGTGCTGATGCTGCTAAGTAACCGTCTGCTGCACCTCTGCGGAGCACAACATCCTTGATGAGTCACTTAATCCTCGCTCTCACAACAGAAATTAAATGACACCACCACACACTGGTGTTTGTGTATACGGATCAGATCACCTATAAGAGCCGCCAGCCATGGCAGAAGACCAGCGCTTCATGATACTTTACTTTGTTACAGGACAAGATAGTTGCTAATTGGCCTCAGGACACAACTACATATAACATCCACACCCCAGGAACAAAAATAAAATAAAATCCATTCTTCTAAACTGACTGTCTTTAAATCTTGAATATTCCAGGGGGCCCTTTAAGTCTGGTGATTGACTGGGCCATTCCAACAACTACTTTCTTTCTCTGGAACCAGTTCAGAGTCTCCTTTACAGTATGTTTTGGATCGTTGTCCTGCTGGAAGGTCCACTTCCTGGTACACGGCTCTGTTCATCTTCCCTTCAGTAATATGGATTCTGCCAGTACCACAAGAAGAGAAACAGCCCCATAACATGATGCTTCCACCTCCAAACTTCACTGTTGGTATGGTATTTTTAGGGTCATACAGAGCAATTTCTCCTCTAGATATGGCGTGTGGTATTATTGCCAAAAACTACATTCTCCCAGTAATTCACAGGCTTTTCCAAATGTTGTGTAGCAATGTTCAAACAAGCTTTAACATGCCTTCCATAATGGAACCTTCCGTGGTGAGAAATTTTGTGTGTGTAGCGGGTTGATGGTTGAGTAATATTC
The DNA here is from genome assembly GCA_018749465.1 of Paracanthobrama guichenoti. NCBI lineage: Eukaryota > Metazoa > Chordata > Actinopteri > Cypriniformes > Gobionidae > Paracanthobrama > Paracanthobrama guichenoti. Next base: position 38,623,205 of record CM031943.1, read on the forward strand.
CCTCCATTTGCGGATATTAGCCCCAATAGTGCTCACAAGAACATTTAGGAGTTGCGAAGGATGGTAACCAGTGCCATTCTTATGCTCTTTGCCCAGATGTTTGGTTGGAGGTAGAACTACTTAGTGAAATCAGCTGTTGTCTTGCCTTTCCTTGCCTTGGTGTACTACTTTTTCTTAGTGTGTTTAATACTTTTTTCCTGTGTCATTCCACTTTATTAAATATAACTTTGTTAAGGATTGTAATATTATGATTTCTCTATCTGTGGATTTATTGAGTTAATACCAATGTCTGGTCAAAATTTCATGTGAACTGCTGCATTGGAAGTGTGTTTAAAGGGATAATTCACCCAAAAATGAAAATTCTGTCATCATTTACTCACCCTCATGTCGTTCCAAGCCTGTAAAACTTTTGAACACAGATTTCCCAGATTTCCCTTTATAGGGACAGAAATTGCAACTGACAATTTGACGCTTCAAAAAGTTTATAAAGAGATTGTAAAACTAATCCATATGAATTGAGTGGTTTAGTCCAAATTTTCTGAAGAGACACGATCGCTTTATATGATGAGCAGATTTAATTTAGGCATTTATTCTTATTTAAACATTGATCAGTGAACATTAAAAAAACTCAACCAAACCTGCTTGACGAGCAAGAACAAACACATGACAATTAATCTTATTGGTTCTTGCTGAAGCTCAAACGTGCTGCGTAACACGAGAATGAACCTCATTGGTTCTTGCTGAAGCTCAAACATGCTGTGTAACACACGAGAATGAACCTCATTGGTTCTTGCTGAAGCTCAAACGTGCTGCGTAACACGAGAATGAACCTCATTGGTTCTTGCTGAAGCTCAAACGTGCTGCGCAACACACAAGAATGAACCTCATTGGTTCTTGCTGAAGCTCAAACGTGCTGCGTAACATATGAGAATGAACCTCATTGGTTCTTGCTGAAGCTCAAACGTGCTGCGTAACACGAGAATGAACCTCATTGGTTCTTGCTGAAGCTCAAACGTGCTGCGTAACACAAGAATGAACCTCATTGGCTCTTGCTGAAGCTCAAACGTGCTGCATAACACAAGAATGAACCTCATTGGTTCTTGCTGAAGCTCAAACGTGCTGCGTAACACAAGAATGGACCTCATTGGTTCTTGCTGAAGCTCAAATTGCTGCGTAACGCGAGAATGAACAAAAAGTTCTCTCTACTTGTTCAATGTTAGGCTAAATAATTTTTGTTAATGTTCTGAGTTGTATGAATGTGAAATAAATAGACAGTTATGTATTCTTCTAGTGCTGATGCTTGATACTAAGTGACTGTGTGTGTGTTCTGATTGATGTGTGTGACGACACTTGAGAGAGGGCTTTGTATAAACTAGAGGCCAGAGGGTGTGTGCTCAGCCAGGTGAAACTCCCTCTGTTATTGTGGTTGTTTTTGACCAGAATAACTAGACATATTAGCATATGAATCTTTAGCCAAGCCTGCAGCCATGGGAACTGGCATGTTGTGGTTACATGTCATGCTTCTCACCTCAGATGGATTAGCACTGTAGTTGCCAAGTACATCTCTTCTTAAGATGCCAATTTCAGCTGATCTCACACTTATGCTGCCGTTTTACAAACTTGTATTGTTTTATTTGAACATGTAAGCAAAAATTAGCCATATTTTTCAGATAATCTTCTACACGAGTTAGTAAAATTGAATGGTTTAATGATTCAGGAAAAACAGATTCTCAAGTAGATTATTTACATTCTGGTATCTGATACCTAAAAACAACTTTACTAATGAAGTTATATTGAGTAACAGAACACATGTACTTACAGTTAATGTGATTACAAACAGAGCAAATTCCTAGAGAATAGACTCAGAAAAAAGGACAATGCTTGACATAAGCATAAAATACATTGACAATTATTTTATTAAAAGGATTCCAATTTAACGTTTTCACTGCATTATAATTGAAAGTATATTTCTATAAGTAATGTACTCAAAATTCAGGTATGACAACCTGCTGTTCCCCTGTTGTAAACATTAATTCCTGTTGTATTCACTTTAGCAAATGATTGAAGAAATAATTATATAATTTGCATATGATCTTACGTGGCTTGTTGAGCCTGCAGCTTTCCCAGAGCAAACACACTACAAATGCACATTACACTAGGACAAGAGAACATATTTTAACATTGAAAAAGCTTGCACATCAGCTCAAGGCACATCTAAAATGATTTTACTAGATTAGTGTCCGAAATGACAGACTATTTACACTACTTATGCACTCAACTGTGCATTTTATAAGGTTATAATGTCATTCAACATTGGAGTCTGATAGATTTCCCCCTCCGCTATGATATTAAAGCTGAGACAATTGAGTGCATGAAGTATGAAGTATCCAACGTCCCAGTTTTTTTCAGTTAATTAAGTGCATCATCCGGGTATTTAAAGTGTGTTCAGTGTAAACACACTACTCTATTTACACTACAAACCGGTATAGACTAGTGCATAAGTACGCGGATTGGGACGCACCTGTCTTTTGTAGCTGTTGCAGAGATGAAACAGAACAGATAGCCTATTGTACTGTCTGTTTGTCGAGTATATTTGGCTGGAGACCTTGCCTCCTTGTGATGCATATAATAAAATACTCTTGTGCTCCTTTGCAAGTCACTTTGGATCAAACTTTCTGTATATTCAGCAAACCAAACTGTGAAAAGTCAGCCTCGGGATGTTCTGTTGTGAAAACGGCTCTTGAGTGCTGCTGGCCAGGCAGTTTTGTTTTAACACTGAATGTACAAGAGTGTCTATGATGTGAGGTGTTTACACATAACATGACATTCTCTCACCTACAGTTAGACATCTGAACCTGCCCTGAGCATGTCTGCATGGTAATGAGGATGTAATGGGGATAAAGATAGCAGCTGCCTGACAACCTTATTCCACACAGCGAATTTAAACCTGACCTTAGCACCTGGAGATCCTCTTTAATGTATGTTAAAAAAGGAGTACTAAGGGCCCTATTTTAATGATCTGAGCGCATGGTCTGAAGCGCATGGTGCAAGTGTACTTAGGGTGTGTCCATTTTTGCTAGTTTCGAATCCATTTTTGCTAGTTTAATGCCAGGCGCATGGTCCAAAAGGGCTTTTGGTAAGGGTGCTCCAATCAGGATTTTTGGAGCCGATCACCGATCGTCGATCACAGGAAGCAGTATCTATTATTTAATATCTAGTGTTTATAGAGAATTTTACAGACATTCCATTCAGGGCCTGAATTTTATTTCTGAAAATGGGGGAAATTTAATAAGGAATCAAATGTAAATTAATAAATTTGAATAAATTAAATTAGATTAAGGTTACACGCATACTCATCAAGACGGTAATTTAGTACATATATTTGTGTCTATTTGACCATTTCAGCGCAATTTGTACTCATAGTTTTTTGTGAGATGGCCTGTGTGTGTGCGTGTGCATGCTCACGGTCTCTTGGAGAGCGCGCAAGTGCTAAGCGGTTTGAACACTGGCAAGACAATAAAAATAAAGAAAATAAATGCAAATGATAAACTTTAGTGACGATGCGACACTGCCTCAATTGTGCAAGTGGCAAATCCTGTCAACTGTGCAGCTCGATTTTAGTGCAGATGCGATCGGCTGATGAAAAGACATTTGAGCATTTTGAGAGGGAAAAGAGAGCACGCGCACGCGGTGATGCGCTCGTGCTGTTTGTGAACTTACGTCTCACAGAGAGTTTTCAAATGACTAAGTAAGTTATTTAATACAAAAATATGAATTGTACCTCACCTTCAGCATTATAATTATTTTACCCGTGCCGGAAAGAGAATGAGACGGTGCCGCTGCATGTCATGCCCTAGGTCGCACGGCAGCCGCTCGTCTTTGTGTGTCGTCAGCGTGAGATCGGTTTATGAGATCGGCCTTTTTAGAGACCGCCGATCAATCATCCCAAAGCGATTATCGGCCGATAGAGATCGGTTGCCGTTCAATCGGAGCACCCCTAGTTTTTGGTCCAATGGTCTCATCTCCCGTTCCCTTTAAAAGCCAGTTGCACTTGCACCATGGCAGATTCGCTGAATAACATGGCAGAATTTGTGAGTGGAAAGACTGAATGCTTCTCCAGAGAGGAATCCTTTTATTTTTAATATTTAAAAATGTTTGTGTGCTGCTGCGCGTCTCTGTGTGTGTAATAAGCAGAGTGTATGTGCGTTGTGCATATTACTAACGTTCCCTTTAAATAACGCAAAAAATACTGCGCTATTGACTCTAGACCAGGTCAATGGCGCAGTCGTTTTCAGTTGCCTCAAAATAGCAACGGGCTAACAATGAGCCTGAACACACCTCGTTTTCAGGCCAGCATGCCCATGGGTGAACAGATGGGCACCAGTGCATTTACTATTTAAACAACATGGTGCTGGATGTGAAAATGATAACTGTGTTCGGCTGAAACAAGTAAAAAACACATGCGTTGCATCGTGCCGGGTGTATGACAGGGCCCTTAGTGTTTTACTAATCATCTTTCTCAATTTAGAAATTATATAAAAACCTTTCATTAAAACCTGAGTGCAATTCTGAATTTTGACTCTATAACTCTCAATTGCATGTCAGTCTTTTTTCCCCTCAGAACTGCAATTGCTAAAAATTCAGCTTTGCCATCACAGGAATAAATTACATTTACATATAGGCTACATTAAAGCAGAAAACTTTAAATTGTAATATTTCACAATACTACTGTCTTTTTGTTTAATGTTACTGTGAATGAAGTACAGTATCATAGAAACCAGTACTGATACTGCTGTCTCTATTAAATAGATCTTTCTCAATTTAGGGGATGAAATTAGTATTTCTAGACATTTGAGAAATTACAGTATAATTGAAAGCCATCCTTTCTAACATTTAATTGGATTAACAAATAGTATAACAACTTGAAACAATCTTCACAAAAACATTTAGTTCACATTCATTTTGACAATAAGTAACATGGCATCGCCGTAATTAGCTGGTGAAGTGGATTTACTCATTGTAGAGTTAACAAAAGTTATCATGAGTATTGTGATGTTTGAAGTGGACGTCATAAAAATTGCCAGCAGACCTGGAAGTTTTTAAAACTTCCAGGTTGATTCATAAATCTGTAAGATTTTACCGGTATGCTGTGGAAATACTAACCGGAAGACAGAACACAACAAGCACAGAGCTGAAAAGGGGCGGGGCTACATAAGGTTTATACAACATCAGTATCATTCCACCACGGAATAAAACAATTTAAAATATAATTGCGACTTTTTATCTTAAAAAAAGTTTACATCTCGAATTTGGGAGATATAAAGTCGCAATTGCGTGTTAAAAAATCAGAACTGTGAGATATAAAAGTTTTTTTAAAAGTTTATTTTTCACAATTTTGACTATTTCTCGGAACTGCAAATTTATATCACACAATTCTGACTTTATAATATGCAATTACGACTTTAAAAACACAATTCTGAGACAAAAAGTCAGAAATCGTGAGAAAAAAAAGTTGCAATTACCTTATTTATTTTTTATTCTGTGGCGGAAACAAGCTTTCATAGTATCACACTACGCACTAAAAAAAATGCATGCTGTGTTAATTTCACTGGCCAAAAAAAAAAAAAAAAAAAAACTCACTGTTTGAATTTACGTCAATAGGCAAATGCTTAAGAGTCAAGGGTTGGATCATTATTGCAGTGATTGTTATGTTTCTAGCATGTTATATGTGTGGTGACTGTAGTTCTTCTAACCCTAATTAATGGAGTGTGTAGAATATTTGTACGAAGACACATCATGGCCTTATTCCAGGATGACAATGCCAAGATTCATCAGGCTCAAAGTGTGAAAGAAGGGTTGGGAGGGAGCATGAAGAATCATTTTCACACATGAATTGGCACCTCTGAGTCCAGACCTTAAATTCAGTGAAAGTCTTTGGGATGTGCTGGAGTAGACGGGAGTGCTTGACTCTAGCATTGTCAATACAAGATATTGACCAAAAATGTACGCACACATCACAACATTTATTTCCATCAAAAGGTGAAAGGGTTAACCCAATTAGGGTTAAAAGAACTGTTGCCAAACATATACTATGCTAGAAACATAATAATCACTGCAATAATGATCCAATCATTGACTCGTAAGCATTTGCCTATTTAAATCCAAACAGCTACTCTTTTTTTTCTGGGCAGAGTATATTTGCAATGTGTTAAACAGAAAATATTAATCACAGAAATGAACACATTATTTTTGGCAGCCCTAGATTATTCAAATGCTCAGATGTGTTGATTCAGTCCCCCAGGCTGTTCTTTATGGAATAAACTTATGTAAGAAACATCTTCTGTCCATTGGTTACCTTAAAAAAAGAATGTGGTAACCATAGAAATAGCAGCATTATGATGTGTTCGGTAGCCCAGGGTGGAATCTGCTTCTTGTGTGTTGCTATGTTACTGGCTTCTATTACTTACAAAGCGTGTTTGTGTTTCTGCATGTCCGGTGCTGTTATATTTTATGACTTAATTGCATCTTATATAATACAATTTAGGACGACAACAGAAATGTATTAAAGTCAATGTAAATTGCTGTTCACAGCCCATTTTTAAAAGAGAAAAATGTGGGGTGGGACTTGATTTAATCAAAACGCTGTGTTACATTACAGAATGGCGCCAATATCAGTTTGCTAAATCAATACCTATACCTTTTTCTTTGGAATAATAAGCAGCAATGAATAATTCATAATAAGACCAGGGGCATAAAGACAATAGGGCCAATTTTGATTTTTAATGTTGATTTAAATGAAATTATAATTGAATATATTTGGAACAATGGACCTAAGCTGTTGACTGAACATTTAACGCCGTATCTTAACTTGTTCTGATATACAATGTGTCTTCCACCTTGAACTCTCTTAGTTTCAAAGTGCGGGACCAACTTCCCCTGTCTATACGTATACAGATGAAGCGAAAGCACACAAACTGAACTCAGCTCAGCAGAAAACGGAAAGCTTTTGCCATGGCAGCGTTGCTAAGGAACATGAGCTGCTACTTAACCTCCATTTTCTGTCTGACAGCTGCAGCTCTTGTGTTTGCTAATGTATTCATTTCAGTGTGCTCAGACTATGAGTGTTATACACAGTGTCCGTCTGCAAACAGACCTGCCCACACGCACACACTTACAGACACATGTGCAACGTGCAAGGCATTTGAAGCAAATTAACGCTTTTATACGATAACATTTTGTCATGTGATGGTTCCACATAGGCTATTTACATGGTCCTGTGGTTGCCAGATATAGACAAAAAATGTCTAGTCTTTATTCTCTGCTCTTGTGACCAGTGTAGCCTTATCTGCATTGCTCAGGAAACATGTCATTGCCCACTATCAGTTTGTACATGGGAGCCACAATAGCTGAGAGGACTGGTGTCATCACTGGATGCTCCTCCAACTGTGCCATTATGGACCTGTGAGGGTGTGTTATCTTGTTAAAGGAGACCCTTGCCAACTAGGTGAATGTTGGACATGAATGAATGTAGATAGGACAGCCATAAAGCTGGAACCTCTCATGGATGTCCCTAAATGTGACATTGTGCCAACTGAATGCATTGCAGATCATTACTGTGCCTGTGTTAAAATAGATATTCACCTTATGTAAATCAAAACATCAGAATTCATTACTCTGGCCATTATTTAGGCCTCATCTGCATCTAGCCTGATAATAATAATGTTAGAACTTGGGTATTAACAACACACACAATGTAACCAGAGCTACATGGTTAATAATTTAAAGATCACAATCTCAATTAAAACACCCACATAATCTTATTCCTAAATGACAACAATTTAGCTATAAACCTTTGACAAGTACGATCACAGCGAACATTCAAGAGTTTATTTGTCACATACACAGTTATATACAGAATATACAACCGGCAGTGAAATGTAAACAGGTCCGCTCCATGGACAGTGCAAATTCACAGTTAAAAACACAAGGAGGAAATTATAATAGAAATAGAATAAATAAAACTATATATATATATATATATATATATATATATATATATATATATATATATATATATATATATATATATATATATATATATATATATACATATGTCTGTAGAATTATAAATAAATCAAGTAGAAAAAATAAATAAATAAATAAATAAGTGGAATAAAATAAGTGAAATAAACTGTGCAGTGAGTAAACTGTAGACTTATAAATATGTGGTTAACAGAAATGTACAAAGAAGTATAATGTGCAAACAGGTTTATAACAGGTTGTTACACAGTAACAACGAGAACAGAAAGTGCAGTGCAATGTCAGTGTATCGATGTTTATCCTGAAGTGAAGTCTCGTGATGTTAAGTGACTGAGCGCCAATTCATGCATTGGCGCTGCCGCTGACCCAAAGTCTTAAACCATATTTCTGTGTTAAAATAATTCAAATTATCACAGAAGTACTGGGATAAATGTTGATAGTTCGGATATAAACACTGAAGCCTATGGCCTCATAATAGAGTAAATCACCTTTTGTAACTTGCACTTCAAATAAAGATTGCATCAATTACATCGTTACACCAGTAGGTGGCTACAAGACTGTTAAAAACGTATTTGTCATTGAATAATTCTTTCAAGAATTTCATTAAAAAATGCTGATTCATCCAGTGAAGTCTTTTAAAAAAAAACATTTAATTAGACTGCAGTAATCAACATTTTGTCAGAACGTCTAAATAGCGTTTTTTTAAATTTTTTCCGTTTTCTACTCAGATTGGTGGGAAATCGTGATCTCTATTTTAAACCAAAAACATTTAGTGATTCTCAATTTATCATGAATCATGCAGCTCTAAATCTTACTAAAGACAGACTTAGTTGTTAACCTTACCTAGAAGAAAGAAGTGTTGAAGGTTAGATGATATAATGATAGATAGTATGATAGATGGATAGTACAAGAGAACGATAGAAAGAGTACAATAGATTGAATGATAAATGGACAGATGGACAGAACAATAGATAGATAGATAGATAGATAGATAGATAGATAGATAGATAGATAGATAGATAGATAGATAGATAGATAGATAGATAGATAGATAGATAGATAGATAGATAGATAGATAGATAGATAGATAGATAGACAGATGGATGGATCAATGGATGGATGGATGGATGGATGGATGGATGGATGGATGGATGGATGGATGGATGGATGGACAAAACGATAGAACGCTATAATGATAATATGATAGGCTGATAGAGCGATAAATATGGTCTACTGGTTTAGATAGAAGGCCTAGTTTAAAACGACTGCATTTTCAGGTATAACATGTTGAGAAATAAGGATGCATTAGGGTGGAAACTTCTTTTGATTTGGCACATGGATGTATAATTAAAAAACGTTCAGACTCAAATTAGCATGCCCTGTATTTCCTGCACACACACACACACACACACACACACACACACACACACACACACACACACACACACACACACACACACACAAAACATTTGAGTTGTGAGCTTGTAAGTGAGAAAAAGACTGCACAAGAGAAAGACTGGCTGTTGTGAATTAATACAGTGACAATAATCAGTTTTCAATTACGTTTTCAACTAAATTTTCCATTACATGACTACAAGCAAAGACAAATTTGCAGTGCAACATACTGTCCAATTCATAAACAAATAGCAATAATTAAATACTGTTGGAAACGCTGTAGCATTTTACGCTTCAGTACTGAAAATGTACAGTTCAGTGCAGCCTGTTGGGAAAAGATGAATCAGATTTATCTACAAAACTAAAAATCACTTTCTCCAATGAAAAGGTTGTACTCAAATACTGTGTGAAATGGGGTCAGACAAATCTCACCATGCAAAGGCTGATGCTGTTTTATGCGGTTCATTGATTTGAAAGTAAAGGCCAGGCTTTAGTCATATTGAGCTGGGGGTCTAAACATGATTATGGCTGAGAGAAGACTTATTTTCACACCATTATGTATTTTTATATTGTTTATATGTTAATTAAAATGATAATTTGCAGTATTTTACCATATTGACAGACCATGGTCTGTTCTCTCTTCTAGACTCTCTGGGTGGACCGTTCCCCTCAACAGCTCACCGATGCCACCACAAACCAAAGCGCTGTTTACCCTTGCATCCGTGCGGAGGTGTCCCTGTGAGCCCCCTTCTCTTCCACCCCAATGCTAAAGGGTCTCAGATAGTCATGGATCTAGCACAAAGGAGCGTCAAACGGCAGGCCAGCTTCTGCAACGCAATCACGTTCAGCAACCGGCCCATTGCTCTTTATGAGCAGGTCCGCTTAAAGGTAAGAACAAGGATAGACATAGATCAATCTAGGGCATATTTGGGAACTGTGGGATAATCTAGGGGGATGGTGGGTCTGGAAAACTCAAGTGGAGGACATACAGGCGCATGTGAACACTTCCGAGTGTCTGCTGCAGCGAAGAGGTCATTGATGTAACATACTCATCTGTCTTTTTTTGTGTAGGGCATAATTTATTCGATGTTAAAATACACAATCCATAACTTGTAACGAGAGATGGAACAACGTATCGACCAATAACCGTTTATTTTAACTATCAGCCAATGGGCGATTTTTTAAAAGCAGCCGATGATCAGGCCCGATTATATTCTGTCAATCAAAAGTGTGCGGAAAAACAGTGCAAACCATACTGTGTATGAAGAAAATCTCTATTGTGTTAAATTTAGGGTAAGTAAAAGGGTTAGTTCACCTCCGAAAAAAATGAAAATCCTGTCATTAAATACTCACCCTCATGTCGTTCCAAACCCGTAAGACCTTCACTCCTCTTCGAGATATTTTTTGAAGATATTTTTGATGAAATCCGAGAGCTTTCTGACCAACAAAAATAACGACTTTATTCAATTTCTTCTAGTCTGTGTCAGACTCTTACGCTGTTGAAATAGTGTAAACAGCACAGCATTTCCTAGTTCTACGGCCAAAGGACTCACGTGAACACGTGAACAGAATGGTAAGCCGGCATTGTGGAAGTGCTGCACTGTTTGCACTGTGTCAACAGTTTAAGAGTCTGACACAGGCTAGAAGAAATTGTTAAATAAAATTGTTATTTTTATTTGTTTTTTGCACACAAAAAGTATTCTCATCGCTTCATTAAATTAAGGTTGAACCACTGGAGTCACATGGACTATTTTAACAATGTTTTTACTACCTTTCTGGGCCTTGAAAGTGATAATTAAAGAGCTGTCTATGGGGGGTCAGAGAGCTCTCAGATTTCATTAAAAATATCTTAATTTGTGTTCTGAAGATGAACGAAGGTCTTACGGGTTTGGAACGACATGAGGGCGAGTAATTAATGACAGAATTTTCATTTTTGGGTGAACTAACCTTTAATGCGACAATGACGTATTAACAGTTAAGAAATAGCTACATTAAAGCAGGCTTTATTTGACCCTCTGAATCACCCATAGTTCAACTAACTCTCATTAGAGTATTAGTAGACTGTCTGCTTATTACTTACTTATTCTAACCCTACCAGTCTACTAATACTCTACCAACACTCTAATGAGAATTAGTTGGTGCAATGTTAACAGAATGTGGACTATCAAAATAAAGTGAAACCAACTTGGGCTGCACGTGTACAGTAAATGCTTACTGTGCTGATGCCAAAATTCAAATCACGCATAGTATGCATACCCTAATGCATGTGTAAAAAACAAAGAATACTTTAGGCTTTAGGGAAATGTGTTTGAAAATTTTTTCACAACAATGCACTTCACCTTTCACATGGGAATGTCTGCAATAGTGTTTTCTTTTTCTGTCTTTCTTGGTTTGTCCCTCTATCATTACTCTACTTTAAAAGTACCATTCTAGAGAAGTTCCCTTTACCTATGTCAACGCAGTAACAATCTAAGATAAATAGTCCTACCCCAGACTATGACTCTCAATCTAGCCTAACAAGTTATTCTACCAACATACACAAATGGTTTTGTGTGTAAACTCTCTCAGTAGTCAAGTTCTCAATACTGGTATTCTCAGTAGCGCAGGGCCGCTGTCACATAAATCATTGTGTTCTTGAAATGTTTGTAGTGCTCATTCCTGGAGTTACTGTAAATCAAATAAAACAGAGCTTCTCTAGTCCAAACACACCACATGACTGCCTCATACATCCCCTGAATTGTCCCCTAAGCTGAACCATTTACAACCATCACAAAACATGCCCCCTGTTTGGCCTTGTAGCACTGCTACAAAAGGAAATACTTGATGGAATTAAATTGAAAATAATCACATGTAAAGGTTTTAAAAGAAAGAATCTGAACCTTTTCAGCCCACAGAAAAATGAAATGCTATTTAATGTCTCAGTTTAAATTAAATTAAATAGAGAGTGAATTATGAATTTTGTGTTTGGGAATATACATTATTTTTGGTGCTGCTAGTGGCTGCATAAAGTGTGTCCCATATGCTATATTTGTTTTTTCTGACATTATCTTTATACTGTGTATACAGTCAAACCTAAATTTAATCAGACATCTTCAACATTTTCTCACAGTATCACAGTTGATTCGCTATAGTTTAGAAAATGGTAATACAATATGACAAGAACTTATGTTTTACATAACAGAGTTATGTAAAACATTTTTAGTAAAATATCCAAAAAACACGTGGCCAGTGTTATACATTTTGTTCAGCTAAGTACTTACAATATCACAAATGTTTCCAACTAATTGTAAATCATGAGAAAATTGCCTCAATGAATCGGGACGTGTGAGGGAGTCGCCTGTCAATGGCGTCATATCTGCGTTACCCTCGGTTTCCGGTTTTATTTAGCAGAAATGCTTTACTCTTACTGCAGTGTGCAACAAGTGTCATAGCAGCCGCCGAGAGAATGCACAGAGTAACGTCATAACATCATTTTCAACACACTCAGATGTATCTAATATGATAAACAGAGCTGCGTTACCTCAAACTCATTACCGGAAAAACGGAAATGGCACCGGCAACTGTGGCATAATAAAAGTCCCGCTGCTTGCGAGACATGTCGCGATCGTCTCTCATTAGCAATCGCTCCAGCGACCTCGTTCAGCTCCACAACACTCGGTCCTGCTCTGCTTCATACTACAGTAACGTTAATAATTGCATCCATGAACATGATTTCTGCCCGAATCCTATCCCGATTCTTTTCCACCAGCTGTGAGGTGAAGACCACATGTCCCAAGATGCTGCGCACAAACTTGGTGTCATCAAACTACGCCTTTGTTTTGAATAGGCGACCTCTAGTGGACGGAAAAGTTACATAGTGCACCTTTAAACTGTCAGAACAAATTCATCTTGATAATGTCAGATAATTGATAGAATGGATTACAATCAACCAATCAGCTGTTAAATTTAAGTACACAATTAGATAATACCAATTTAGGTCAACCAATGACCAAGCATTCATTTTGTTCAGTCTGTGGTGTAAAAGATCACATTAGCAATTAAAAAAAAAAACACTTGAAACATGGTCAGGTTGAAGTGTCTGAATCATTTTGGTCAAATTTTTATAATTTTTTTTTACTGGTAGTCCACTGTATGAAGATTTATGATGTATTTTTGGGTATAATATGTCACAGTTTACTTTATTTTGCTATCCTCATGCAAATTTTTCTGAGAGTGAACATTTCTGTGGTATGCAATGACACAGCCTTGTGTTGTAAAGATAACAGATCCTTTTTTTCCTGTCTTTAGATAACTAAAAAGCAGTGCTGCTGGAGTGGCGCTCTCCGCCTGGGCTTCACTTCTAAAGACCCATCTCGAATCAACCCCGACAGTCTGCCCAAATACGCCTGCCCTGACCTGGTGTCCCAGAGTGGCTTTTGGGCCAAGGCCCTGCCAGAAGAGTTTGCAAACGAAGGAAACCTCATTTCTTTCTGGGTGGATAAGAAAGGGAGAGTATTTTACCGCATCAACGATTCCAGCCCCATGCTGTTCTTCAGTGGCGTTCGGACCACAGAGCCACTGTGGGCCCTCATAGATGTCTATGGTCTGACCAGAGGAGTGCAACTGCTGGGTAAGAAAAATAACTGTCCGCATAGTTTATGGACAGGTCTACATTTTCTGCTCTAACAGAGTGTAAAATGAAAATAGTGAACTTTGCATGTTTTTTTATTTTTTTTATTTTATGAATATTTTACACATATGTTTCGCCTTTACATGAACAAACCATTTCCTCCAGTTTCCTCCTAAATTTTCTATGAAAACCTGTTAATCAAGCAATCACACATTCAGCATGCATGTGTCAGGCTGTTGCCTGTCTCCTCCCTATGCAAAGTATTCTGTTTGAGTTAACTCTCTAAGTTTTTGATAGAAAAAATCAACTCGAAGCCAGTTCACTAATCAAAATGAATCAAACATTAGTTCCTGGTTGATGGCACAAGACACACAGCCGAAGTAGCACGTCCGACTCGAAAAGAAACTAATCAGCCGGTTCAACCAAGTGTTGAAGTTTGCAGAGGAGTACAGAGGATGACGAGTGAGTTGCTGACACTACACATACATGTGTGTATCACCGAGGACGTGAATTACATCAGCAATATGCACACACAACTTTATTTGAATGTTTCAATGCGTTGACTCAAATTACTTTATTTGTTTACTTTATTTGTTTCATTTACAAACCTGATTCCAAAAAAGCTGGGACACTGTACGAATTGTTAATAAAAAAGGAATGCAATAATTTACAAATCTCATAAACTTATATTTTATTCACAATAGAATATAGATAACATATCAAATGTTAGAAAAGTGAGACATTTTGAAATGTCATGCCAAATATTGGCTCATTTTGGATTTCATGAGAGCTACACATTCCAAAAAAGTTGGGACAGGTAGCAATAAGAGGCCGGAAAAGTTAAATATACATATAAGGAACAGCTGGAGGACCAATTTGCAACTTATTAGGTCAATTGGCAACATGATTGGGTATAAAAAGAGCCTCTCAGAGTGGCAGTGTCTCTCAGAAGTCAAGATGGGCAGAGGATCACCAATTCCCCCAATGCTGCGGCCAAAAATAGTGGAGCAATATCAGAAAGGAGTTTCTCAGAGAAAAATTGCAAAGAGTTTGAAGTTACCATCATCTACAGTGCATAATATCATCCAAAGATTCAGAGAATCTGGAACAATCTCTGTGCGTAAGGGTCAAGGCCGGAAAACCATACTGGATGCCTGTGATCTTCGAGCCCTTAGACGGCACTGCATCACATACAGGAATGCTACTGTAATGGAAATCACAACATGGGCTCAGGAATACTTCCAGAAAACGGTCGGTGAACACAATCCACCGTGCCATTCGCCGTTGTTGGCTAAAACTCTATAGGTCAAAAAAGAAGCCATATCTAAACATGATCCAGAAGCGCAGGCATTTTCTCTGGGCCAAGGCTCATTTAAAATAGACTGTGGCAAAGTGGAAAATTGTTCTGTGGCCAGACCAATCAAAATATGAGGGTTTTTTTGGAAAACTGGGACATCATATCATCCGGACTAAAGAGGACAAGGACAACCCAAGTTGTTATCAGTGCTCAGGTCAGAAGCCTGCAACGTTGTCTCTTTCAGGGAAGACCTTGCATTTTCCAACATGACAATGCCAGACCACATACTGCATCAATTACAACATCATGGCTGCGTAGAAGAAGGATCCAGGTACTGAAATGGCCAGCCTGCAGTCCAGATCTTTCACCCATAGAAAACATTTGGCGCATCATAAAGAGGAAGCTGCGACAAAGAAGACCTAAGACAGTTGAGCAACTAGAAGCCTGTATTAGACAAGAATGGGACAACATTCCTATTCCTAAACTTGAGCAACTTGTCTCCTCAGTCCCCAGACATTTGCAGACTGTTATAAAAAGAAGAGGGGATGCCACACAGTGGGAAACATGGCCTTGTCCCAACTTTTTTGAGATGTGTTGATGCCATGAAATTTAAGATCAACTTATTTTTCCCTTAAAATTATACATTTTCTCAGTTTAAACATTTGATATGTGATCTATGTTGTATTCTGTAAACTTCCACATCATTGCATTCTGTTTTTATTCACAATTTGTACAGTGTCACAACTTTTTTGGAATCGGTTTTGTATATTGAGTTGTTAGAAAAGAAATGCTTAGTAACATAATTGCATGATGACGTAAGGAACTGGTGAATCATTTTTTGTTTTTTTAACTGGTTCTTTGAAAGAACTGGTTTGTGGAAATTAAACAGACTATACATCACTAATCTACACCCTCAAAGCTTGTACAGTCCTGTACCTCTTTGTGGGTTTGACATTTCATTCTGTAAAATTAGGCAGTTTTGATTTATATTACTTTGAATGTTTGATGATCGCATTAGCCTCACATTTGCATAAGCAATGCTTCTATCGCTTGTTTTTGCTTCTTCTTCACTCGTTTTTGGATCTGGAGATTCTGTACTATTTCAGAAGATGCTTAATAGCGTCTCCTACCACATAAGAGTGGATTGCCGGAGAAAGGTGCCATAAATGACAGAAAATCTTGCCAATGATGGGGAAAGAGTTAAGCTAAAATATAAATGTAAAAGTTATTTTTTACTTCAGTTAAACACAAAACATCAATTTTGGGATAATAAACTGGCTGCTCTGAAATATCGTCATTAAGAAAAAAAAATTACACAAGGACTATCATTCAGACAGTTTTGTGAACTGAATCAATTCACTTAAAATAATGATTTGTTCACAAATGGGACATCATTACATCTTTAAATTAAACTAGGGTGCATGTCAACATTTCCTTCAAATTTTCCTCAAATCAGCATTTACCCTATTTAAAGCATTAACTAATTGTGTAAATTAGGCCTTACAATATGTGACCCTGGACCACAAAACCAGTCATAAGGGTCAGTTTTTTTTTTTGTTTTTTTATTGAGATTTATACATCATCTGAAAGCTGAATAAATAAGCTTTCCATTGAGATACTGGAATCTGAGGATGCAAAAAATCTAAATATTGAGAAAATCGCCTTTAAAGTTGTCCAAATAAATTCCTTTGCAATGCATATTACTACTATTAATACATTTTTTTATATATTTACTGGTAGGAAATTTACTAAATATCTTCATGGAACATGATCTTTACTTAATATCCTAATGATTTTTACCCATACAATGTATTATTGGCTATTGTTGGCCACAAATATACAGTGCTACTTATGACTGGTTTTGTGGTCCAGGGTCACATTATGTGCTAATAGTTATAAAGTTGTCTTGAAAACGTTTATTTTTTTTTTACTGTTTATGTACGTGTGTGATCAAGAATAGCTCTAGCTCTAAATACACAGTAAATCAGACAGCTTAAACTTGAAGGCAGTGGTCTAGATGTATTGCTGTATATAATCACAGTCAACATTGTCATGAGCAGAACATACCATACGCCATGCTTTGATGTACCGGTGTGTGTACGCGTGCTTGTGTTTGAAGTGGAGGTTTGGCGGTAAGAGGCGAGACATTCACATCTCACACGCATATGCAGCAGACTTTAATGCTGTCATCCCCCAGGGTTAATTATAGAACCAGGTCACATACACCAGAGATAGCTCCATTTATCCTAATTGAGCACTGTGGCAATTGACGGCAGCCTCTCTGTCTGCTATCTGTCCACAGTGTGGGATGTGTTTCGTTACGTGTGCGCGAGTAACTTTATCTGTACCTTTGCCTCACAAAGACAGCTTTGACATGCACTGCTGAACCTATGTTCTTCAACGGTCTACTGCCACTGTGAAACCAAAGAATGTGTGCGTGTGTACTGTACATGTGAGCCTGTTTCATGCTGCATGTATTTATTTCGACCGCCTATATTAGCAGATAACAGCACTGTCCATGTAAACAGCACGGTGCTTCATAGCACAAACATAGGTGTAAGATTCAGCACTGAAAAAATAAAGACCTTTTTTTTTTTCAACATAGACTATGAACAAATATAAAAAAGCAAACTACCCATCCGACACCTGAAACTTTTCACATCTCAGCAGTACGTCACATTCTCCCAGAAGGGTTTGTAAATGTGTGTAGAGCCTGCAGAGAAAGATCAAAAGAGCTCTTCCTGTATTTCCATCAAACGCTGCTCCTGGAGTGCTGATGCCAGAACTGAAACAATCACATTTGAGTCTCAATTTCCTGTGGGCTGACATGTAATGCCCTTATTTACAGGATGCAGGAAGGAAGAACTTATGACAGTACACAAAGCTAGGAATCAAAAATTTACCCTATTTAGTATTTAATTTCTTAATAGACATGCTTGGTCTTATTGTGAACCGCTGGTGCACAATCAATCAACCAACCAAATAACAATAAATTATTAGCAAATCACCAAAAAATGCATTACCATTGTAATGCTCTTGAGGATGACCTTGACCTTTAGCTTCCACGTCCCAGTTAAAAAGCTTTAAAAGTGGCTGCCGGCAGCTGTTTCAGGGGGTAGTCCGCCACAATCGTATGCAAACTCAAAATCGGGACGAACTTCAATTTGGTCTAGAATGCCTACTTTTCTCGATGGATGAAAATCCCAATGGATAAAAGCCCCAACCTACATTTTTCTTCTTGAACATTCTGTCTCACTAAGAAATGTCGCATTACAAAAGAAAAACAGGTTGTGAATGCAGTTTCGTGTTAACCTTAAAGAAATGTTTTTGTTTTTTTCATCAGTCTTGTGCTCAAAATACAGCTTTGATTGGGAATGGAATAACCATTTGTAAACCATTTACAGAATGAGGCTTGAAAATTAATTTGATCATTCTGTGGCCCATTTGTACAGATGCCATAAATTCTTTCTTGTAATTTCAGCCGTTCTTATCTTTTGATTCGAGTGCCTCGGGCCTAAATACATGATGACATTTTCTCATGCACCTGCGACTTTGAAACACACACACATACCGATGATTATACAATAACAAATATACACACCCACTCTTGCGACACAGCTTTCACCAAGGATTGAGATCCTTTCAGGTACCTGTCCAACTGAATAACATGCCTATTATGCTGGTGTATATGAGCATGCATTGCTGAAACGTACATTGATCATGGTCTGAAGTTGATTCTGTGGTTGCCACACATGCATTCGAGGACAGTCTCCAAATTGACATTTAATAAATACACCATAACTCAAAGGACTATGATTATTTTATGATTTATCATAGTTGTAAGTCTTGGGAAAGACTATTTTAAATGTATATAAATAAGAAAAATTAAGACTTAATTTGTACTTTAATTTTACTTGCCTAAGTACAAATTAAGACCAGCATTGTTAAAGGTGATTTTATTTTTCTATGGTTAAAATACTTTCTCAACCAATGGTGTGCATTTGTGGGCGTGACTATCTGTGTAACCAACCAATGACAAGGTGTTTTGCGAAACCTGTTTTAAAACAATTTTAAGTCATTCCAAGTTCAAGTTCCATTTTGTGACACTAGTGGCGCAGAAATTACACACTTTATCTTTAAGAGAAGGCTTTTGCAGTCACTTTAAAATAGGCAGTGACACTGATATACTGTATCCTTGCTTCTAAAAGGTGTTAAAATTCCCCATCACTAATAAAACTTTGACAAGGAAAAATATAGCTATGAGCTGTAAATCAGACTGCACGTACTCATTCATTTCTTTGAGGCAACCACTCACACACTGTGATCTCCTGTCTGTTGAACTTCCCTTTTCTCATGTAATATCCGCTTCTCAACACTTTTTATCGCCCCTGCAGCTAAGAGGTGATACCATGACAGTTCTGCAGGCTTCTTTCTAGCATGTGATTAAAGTCTAGCTGGACCTTGAACCTTGCTAGTGTGGTGTAGTTTTCAGGGTTCCAGAATATAATGGTGAAATTAAATCGTCCCCTGAGGCATTTGGAAATGCAATGAGGCTGGAATGCTGTTTAATAAATAACCCAGCCCTCAGCTACCTTCTCCTGAAATACGCTGACCAGGCTAAATGCAGCAAAAGTTGGTAAGCCATCTTATTGAGAAGCACCAATCTCGTTCTTGCTGAAGCTCAAACATGCTGCGTAACACAAGAGAATGAACCTCATTGCTGAAGCTCATTGGTTCTTGCAGAACCTCATTGCTGAAGCTCAAACGTGCTACGTAACATGAGAATGAACTTCATTGGTTCTTGCTGAAGCTCAAACGTGCTGCGTAACACACGAGAATGAACCTCATTGGTTCTTCCTGAAGCTCAAACGTGCTGCGTAACACATGAGAATGAACCTCATTGGTTCTTGCTGAAACTCAAACGTGCTGCGTAACGCGAGAATGAACCTCATTGGTTCTTGCTGAAGCTCAAACGTGCTGCGTAACACACGAGAATGAACCTCATTGGTTCTCGCATGTCAAGCGAACATGCTTGAGCTTCCGTTTACCACAACTGATGTGTGAATTGATAAATGTTTATATGTGAATAAAAGCCTAAATTCAATTTGTTCATCATATAAAGCAATCAAGTCTCTTAATTAATATGGATTTGTTTTGTGATTACTTTATGAACTTTTTGAAGTGTCAAATTGTAGTCACGTAGCCGTCATTAAAAATATCTTCAATTGTGTTCCGAAGATGACCGAAAGTCTTACAGGTTTGGAACGACATGAGGGTGAGTAAAAGATAACAGAATTAAAAATTTTGGGTGAACTTGAGTTTGTGTTACTAGTGTTCAGGCAAACTAGTGAAATACAATACTCTCTATACGCACGTCCAGAGCAGCTCCTAATGGGATTTCAAATAGCCTGTCAAACATCTGGACTATGTAGCAAGAGCACAGCGCCTAGTTTCCCTAGCACTAAAGATGCTAATCTGGACCCGTGTGGTGCTAAATGCAACTTACCCACAAGAAAAGTTAACTACAATTTTAAGGTATTAAGATATAATAACTAAATATTTATAATACCTCAAATTCAATTTAATTAAAGTGGAATGAGATTCCTAATTTTCCTTAATTAAAAACATACTCCTCCTGGAGAGCATTCTGGGTAATTATAAGCAAAATTAGTTAGAATGAGTGCTAAGTTTACAAAAATACTAAATTTTGATTGACATGCAAGTTTGACTTGGCTACGGTCAGTCATTCCAGGCTAAATATCCCTAATTGAAAGTCCCATGCTGAAAGCATAATACTCCAAAAATAATATCTTAAATATGGACTATTTACACAATTCAGCCAAAAAGAGTGAATTAGTGAGACTGATGTGTTGTTTCTGTGCTAGCACACATAATGGATATTAACAGTAGTAATTGCATTTGTTTGACTGGCTGACTGCATTGGGGAGAAACAAATTAAAGAAATTAGAACAACAGATGTTGTACCATTTGGCTATTTGACAGTATTCTATGTTTTGAGTACAACGTGGAAAAAAAATGAAGAAGTGCTTGTCAAGGGGTCAGGTTCTGTTTTTAAGAGCTCGAAACCAACACAGGAAGCTCTGGGAGTGCTCAAGGTGGCGGGAAAGTGTAGCGTGACCCATCCCAAAAGAGAACACCTTCCTTTTCCTGCCGTTGAGTGTCCTTATATCCCTTCTCCAAACTTAGAACTCCCCTTTTCCTTCATTTTCCTCATGCCAAGGACATCCAAACATGGACAGTGCTGCTGAGATAAGGTGTGGCTGTCTTATATATAGGCAGAGCACTTCAGGGCCTCTTTGAGGGAGTTATGGGCAAACATCAGTTTATAGACTGCTAGATAAACATCCACATATTTAGGACTACACAGACCTTCTCACATTTCTTGGGTCAGAGTCCTGGTGCAAAATTTCAGTATGCCTTCAATTTGCTGGGTTAAATTAATCACAGTGTACAAATGAGAAAAGCCTTGGACTGTTAAAGGGATAGTTCACCCAAAAATTAAAAATTCCCCATGATTTACTGTGCGTTCACACTGCTGGCGGCTAGAGCGTCAAAGTGGGCGGAAGTCATTCATTTTCAATGGGAGCCAGTGGCGAGCTCCGGCGAGAGCGGCGTGTCTTGGACGATTTGGGCACTGAGGAGAGTTGAAATCAGGTCAACTTTATGGTAATGAGCCATGAATGGGCTACAACAGCAGAAGACCCCACCGGATACCACTCATCTCCACTACAAATAGGAAAAAGAGGCTACAATTTGCACAAGCTCACCAAAATTGGACAGTTGAAGACTGGAAAAATGTTGCCTGATCTGATGAGTCTCGATTTCTGTTGAGACATTCAGATGGTAGAGTCAGAATTTAGTGTAAACAGAATAAGAACATGGATCCATCATGCCTTGTTACCACTGTGCAGGCTGCTGGTGGTGGTGTAATGGTGTGGGGGATGTTTTCTTGGCACACTTTAGGCCCCTTAGTGCCAATTGGGCATCGTTTAAATGCCACGGCCTACCTGAGCATTGTTTCTGACCATGTCCATCCCTTTATGACCACCATGTACCCATTCTCTGATGGCTACTTCCAGCAGGATAATGCACCATGTCACAAAGCTCGAATCATTTTGTAGCGTATGGACGGTGCTCATAAATGATCAACGGACCAATACTTTGATTAGTTATAATGACTCAAACAAGACCGGCGCCGTGAAGTCTACAGACTGACAGGTTAATGGTGCTAAAAGGACACAAACCATGCCTCGTGCAGCCCACAGAGGCTGTCGTAAATAACAGCCCCCACCCTCACACATACCAAATGACATCCGAATAGATTATATGACTTTTAACTTAGTTATTTTTCATTTTAGGTGTGTTGTGTTCCCTGTATGTATGCATGCTTTTTGTTATAACCATTTTAGATGTGTTTGATAGGTTAGAAACTTATAGCCAGTGAATGCTTAAGGAAGAATGACGTCAATCCTCGCCGTTCCTTTAACTCTTAAGTTAAACTCCCCATGCTTGGTCTCGAAATCTTTGTCTCGCAATTTGTAGGCCGGCTAGGTGTGTTGTGTGGTACTATGATGCATCAAACTCTTTCTTTTATGCCAAAACCCCAAAGTCTGCATACCAAAACCCCCAAGTCGGCTTATCTAAGAGAGCCATAAACATGTTAATGAGGCGAGACCCAAGACAAAGGGAGATTTCCCGCTTCTGAGTTCCTTCGCTCTGATTGGCTGTTCCGACAAAAGAGGCGTGCCCTGTCATGGCCCTTTAAGAGGCCTACAAACGCTCCTCTCTCGCTTCTCCTTCCTCTTCTTCTTCACCTTCGCCTTCTTCGCCATCTTCCAACGGATCTCATCACACAAAGGAACCAAAGTTGAATTTCCTGCGGACTCCAAGGACCCACCCTGCAAGATTCAAACACGGACCGGATCGCGGAATTCCCCTAAACAAACGAACTCGGATCAAGGAAACATATGCAAGTATCCCTTAAGCTGTCGTTATAAAGTTTTGAGCTTATACCAATAAGTTGGATTGATTTCTTGCTTGTGCTCATAGGTTGTGTCGATAATACCACCGTTGCCTTGCCTCTCTCTCTCTCTCTCTCTCACACTCTCTCCCTCTCTCTCCTTCCTTCTTTCAGTTAATTTGTGTATGTTTGTTTATTGTTTGTTGATTTATTAAAATATATATATTCACACGTGATTGCGCTTGAGTTGCTCATACATAGGTCCCTTTTACGTTGAACCGACCCTGTTACAAATTAAAAGAAAGATATTTCTCCTGGCCAGAGAAACGTTGTTTAAGAGTTATTAAAAGGTAGGTATTTGGTGGACAATTATCTGTCCTTTGAACTCAATTCTAGAATCAAAGAAATTTCTAAAAGTTGAATCAAGCCCTAGATATTAATAATTGTTATAATCCGTTATAATCAACTGTTAATATCCAAATTCCCCCTCTGTGCGGATCTGTGCATATTTGATCGTAACACGATTAAACGCATGCATAAATCCCGCACCATTTCCCCTGGGGCTCGATATTCGCTACAATTTCAAATTGGTTTCTTGAACATGACAATGAGTTCACTGTACTAAAATGGCCCCCACAGTCACCAGATCTCAACCCAATAGAGCATCTTTGGGATGGGGTGGAACGGGAGCTTCGTGCCCTGGATGTGCATCCCACAAATCTCCATCAACTGCAAGATGCTATCCTATCAATATGGGCCAACATTTCTAAAGAATGCTTTCAGCACCTTGTTGAATCAATGCCACGTAGAATTAAGGCAGTTCTGAAGGCGAAAGGGGGTCAAACACAGTATTAGTATGGTGTTCCTAATAATCCTTTAGGGGAGTGTAGGCTGTAATGTATTGCACACAAATTAATGTTAATGTTAATTAAAGACCACATCTAAGCGTCTCCTATAAACTGCATGTGTAAACTCCTATAAACTTAACCATGACCACAAAAGCCACACCACACAAATGTCTTTAATAGGTTTATTTCATTAGCAAACATGTAACTATAATTGTTAAGTTCTTTCCATCGATCAATTTCTTACTTTCACATTTAAAAGATTTCATGAGGTTAACTTATACCCTACTTGTGATCAGTCTGCACAAATACCTCCTGCTTCAATGCTTGTTAGTTTTCCGGCCCCTTTAAATACAGTTTTTAAAAAGTCCAAGCATTCAATGTACGTCAGAGTGTCAGCGCGTCCACAAATCTTTCTACAGCATTGTTGGCAGGGTGGCCAGAGCGAATTAAGGGTTAATAAAGGCCTTCTGTAGCGAATCGATGGGTTTTTGTAAGAAAAATATCCATATTTAACACAAAGTAAAACACCTCGTTTCCGGCAGACTGCCTTCCATATTCAACTTACGAAGAAAGCATAACTGGCGTGACGATGACGTTGTACGTAGCATAAGTGTTTTGAACTGCGAGAGGAGTTACACTTTTTTTGTAAGTTGAATACGGAGGGTGGTCATATACATACATACATGTCATATACACCTAGAATGGCTTGAAGGTGAGTAAATCATGGGATAATTTTCAGTTTTGGGTGAACTATCGCTTTAACATTGTTACTGGGCGAAACAAATAATAAATAAATAACATAATGAGTTCATAATTTACAGCCTAGTCTTATTTACTTTTTATGGTTTAAAGCGGTTTGTGTTATTCTCCAACCTCAGACGAAGGGATGAAAAAAAAAAAAAGCTTTTTCCAGAGGCAGAGCATTTTATAGCATGTTAATATAAGACTACCAAGAAAATTTTTTGCATTTTGCACTATTCAATCGTTTACAATCAGAAATGTGCATCACTGTAAAAAAATAAATAAATAAATAACAACAAAAAAAAACACCTTAAAACAAGCAGATGAGTTTGTTTGTTTTAAGCAAAAACTCACTTTATTTTTATTTTATTGAAAACAAGAAACATTATCTTATGTAATTTTATTATATAGTAAATGCATCTTGATTTAATATTGTTTTGATATTTAGACTGGAAACAAGACAAAAATACTAAATAAGAAAAGCATTTTCTGCAGTGCATAAATGTAAAATGGGTCAATTTTGATTCCATGTTGACTTCAGTCATGACGTGAGTCAAGGAAACCATGATTGGCCTGACTAAAAATTGGATATGAGCCACATGGAGGGTCTTTTGTGGCTTTCTGAGTGTATTTGGCTATATACATGTGTTTCAGAGACAGAAAGTGAGAAATGACCTCAGGGAAGGAGGTTTGTGACCCAGAGATCATTTGTCAATGGGTCCACGTGTTGCCTGTGTGGCCATTATTCCAAACAAAGAGACCCAACAGCCAAGCATGGCATAGAGCCAACACGCTGTACTGAAACCTCTCCTGTCTCCCCCTACTGTTTCCCTCAAACACACACACACACACACACACACACACACACACACACACACACACACACACACACAAACACTTACATGTACCATATGCACCAGCATCACACTGCCCTGTGGGCCCCACACTCTCTTCCCACGTCCAGTTTTTTGTTCATGTTAAACCTCTAACAAACTGGGATACAATCATGAGCTTTGTGAGACAGAACTTAAAATTTCCTTTTATTAAAATGAGAATGACATGCACAGAAAAGATATAGCTACTTCTATAGTAATAGATAAACTGCAAATAAACAAGAATTGAAAATTCCTTATACAGTGCCTCAAAGTAAAATGAAAGCAAAGAAAGAATGCTTCCATTTTTGGTTATTTCATTCCCGTCCAGGCTTTTTCTGACTGAACCAAGAGCTGCTTTTGTTTATCAAAAATCTCATCTGCTTATTTTCCACTGCTTTTTGTGTTTAGCCCAACAGGTGCTGGAGCCTGAAAAAAAGCACCTTAGACAAAAAAGGACAATCAAAATGGGTATTTGCTTTCGGTCAGCGCAGCTGCGTCCCATCGCTAAAGTAACACAATAATGCGCAAGCCTGGATTCATGGCTTTTTTTTTTCTTTTTTTTTTTATCTAGATTTATATTTTCAAAGAGATTACAAACTGGTCTCAGCCAGTCAAATTGCAGAATAGCCGGGGTTTGTGTGAAAGCTGCCAATAAGACAAAGGAAATGTGGCGATTGCCAGCCAAGCAGGTGCAGGGTAATTAGAGGGGGAACAGCTGCCACCAGTCATAGACATCTTGGCACTAACGTTCTCGTCTTTGCCCCTCCCTCATTTTTTCATTCCTTTTCCTTTAAGCTTCCCAGTCAGAGCATGCACAAACCCTGGAGTTGATGTCTGTGCTCCCTCGGAGTGGCCTAGCAAGTTAATTTAGTAATTAGTGTTCACTTGCTCGCTAAAATGGAGAATATTACATAGAAACTGTAAGCAAATCTTCAGGCGATCTAACGCCTCCTCTTGAAGACTCTGTAGATGAATGTTCAGAGCAGACAGATAGAATCCAATTTTGTTAGATGTCCTGTCATGACTGACAAAGACAATTTGTGTCTCAGCTATATAAAAAGCACATTGACAACTAGAGTCAAGAACTCTGTGTCCTATAGTCCATGTGCTTCTGCAAGCTGCTTTGATTTGATGCTCATAGTTTGTTCACAAAAACAAAATGAAAACATTATATTATCAAATGAATATTAAAGGGGTGAACTGAGAAATCAAATTTTCCCTGAGCTTTTGATATATAAATGGTCATCATACTATAAGAATATCCTGTAAGTTTCAGAATTGAACACTTCCTTGTTAGTTCAAAAACAGTTTTTATTGTTACCAAGCCCAGATAACAACTTATTGTGGAATATGCCTATCTATAATAGATAGATGAAAGACCGCCTCTGCAGATGAAAATCAACGCCTACTTTATCATCGCATCATTGGCCCCGCCCACTGGCGTGTTAGTGAGATGACGAGGAGAGAAGAGTGATACAGGATCACTGGACTAAAAATAACATTACCTTCCAAAGGATCGCAATGCTAGGAATGTGGTTATTTATTTTCAACAATGTGAATGTCTCAGTTGAGCATTATTTATTTGTATTCGGTACATTTCACTGTGGATTCTTGGTAAATGAGTCATAATTTAGGGACAGGCTTTGTAATCAGACTTTTACAATAAGGACTCGACAGTAATGTGATAACATATTAGAATTAACTGTGTTCATTCTAATGCCTGATTTGTGACCAGTGATTTCTGATATGTAATGATTCATGTACATTCAGATGTTCTTTGTCTATGGGTCAGTAAATCAAAGCAGTGATTAAACGGTCAACTTCACATTGTTTCTCTTGGTAAGATGAAAGTAATCTGTTATTTCAACTGTGCTTAAATTATATATGGAAAGCGATCAAAGAAAGCTCCCTTTTGCAATTGCTGGAGTTGTCAATCAGTCAGCGCAAGTTTATCAGTGACTGAGTTCTGGACTCATTTCTATATCTATCATCTATCACTATCACTATATTTCTAGATGTCAGCCAATCACAGCAGTGGGCGTTTACACTGAAGTCTCACAGCAGACACGCCCCTTAAAACAGAGCGTTCTTATCAGAGGGATAAAATCAGGGAAGGAAAATGCCTTTTATTTCTAAATGATGACAATTTTTGATGTGAGAATTACATACTCAAATTTACGACATACAAATTATAACATTATAAGTGCACCCCAGGAAACATAAAACAATGCAGTCCATGACCCCTTCAAATATTAATATTAAATATATTAAAAACTTAACCCTAACCCTAACCTAACCCTTACAACTCACATGCATAAAACATGATAGCATTATCACTAGAATATTCTGAGTAATTTCAGTGTTAAATATTTTTAAATGACAGCCGTTAGCACAGTAAATTTAGCAGTTCTAAAATATTAAAACTAATTAAACAAACTACAAAATGCTGAACATTAATGAAAAAATAAACTAAAGTGACATATTGAAAATAAAAACTTAAAACTTAAAACATAAAAAAAAAAATCTTTGATATTTACCTTAGTCATTAAGTTTGCAGGCATTTTTCACTGCTATCATAAGAAAAAAAAGGGGTTTGACTTTAGTTATTCATTAATCCAGACAGTATAGACAGTATCCGCTCTGAGCAAGACAATTCAGGTGACATGTTATTAAATATGATTATCAATCCCAAACACTGACTGTGTGAATCTAGCCATTGTCATTGTAAAACTGATTATATCAATGCATTTCTGTGTGTCTATTTTGCACATCTGTTATCAGTCTGAATCTTAGTAGACAGATCCAATGTATGATCCCATTAAGATTGAGAACAGCTATGAGAAGAGACAGGGATGAGATGATGAGAGAGAAACAGGGATGAACAGCATAACTGGATAACATCTGTCCAAAAGCATTCAATACAGTATTTGCTCACAAAAAAGAAAAAAAAAAGGATCACACTCATTGCTTGTATCCCTGTACAGGGGATTTTTTTGTTTTGTTTTTGTTTTTTGGTCTTATTTCATTTGTCCAAAGAGAAACATCATGTCTGTTCAGACTAGATTGTAGGTTTGCGTCAGTATTAGGGAGGTTGGCCACTGAAGCCTGGATTAATCCTATTTACAGCATGGCTTTACTCTAATGAAGCTGATCTAAGAGACACACTCCAGCCAGACCCCCTGCGGTGATGTCATTATCCGGTTCTCTGCCCAAACCAACTGGGTGGGTTCAGATGCGTGTGGATTTTAACCATGCATTTAAGCGTTAGTTCATCCAGAATTTATATTCTGTCATAATTTACTCACCCTTATGTCAATCCAAACCCGACCAGTATTTCATAAAATGAAAGCAGACAGTTTCCAGGGTTTGTGAAGCTTCCTGATCAAAGTCAAAGTCAAAGTCAGCTTTATTGTCAATTCCGCCATACGTACAGTACATACATACAGAGAATTGAAATTCTATGACTCTCAGACCCTAGGTGACTAACAACAACAAAACAATAACAATAACAACAAAAGTTTAACAGTGACAACAACAGAAGAAAGATTAAAAAAAGATGGATAAAGTGAATTATAGAGGTAAAGTGGCGATGGCAAATAGTGCAAACAATAGTAACAATAGTGCAATTTGGGGGGGTGATTCCCAGATCAGGTGCGTGGGGCAGAAGAGGGGAGGGTCGGCAGAGTCGGGAGGGAGTTCAATGCCCTGACAGCTTGGGGAATGAAGCTGTCCTTCAGTCTGCTGGTCCTTAATGGATAAAAAGGCACCATAAAAGTGCTTTATCAGTCAATAAAGGGTTAGTTCACCCCAAAATTTAATTTCTGTCATTAATAATATCATCCCCGAGAACTAAAAGTTGCATTAAGGCCATTTTCCAAGTGACGTAAGCGGCGCTTGTTGTTATGACTTTTATTTTGATGGCGAGTGCATTCAGCCAATCATTGTACGCTTATGTTACTGTTAGTTCCTATTGTGCTGGGTTAGACCCTACTCTGAAGTAGGAGCTAATTTAGACTCCCCAAAACTAAAATCGTTCCTAGTTCCTGTGGTGCGAACACGGCAAAATCCAGGCACTTCCGCCATTAGTTCTAGGAACTATGAAAAGGTTCCTCCGGTGCAAAAGCCCCTATAGATTGCGACGTTATTACCACTTTCAATGCCTAGAAAGGTAGTAAAGACATAGTTAAAATAGTCCATGTGGTTCAACCTTAATGTTATGAAGCGGCTAGAATACTTTTTGTGCACAAAAAAATTAAATAAATAAATTTATTTAACAATTTCTTCTCTCCTGTGTCAGTCTCCTACATTTCCAGGATGTACGTCAGAACGGCAGCTCATTATTGGCTAGCTCCTGCGTTAGCACCTCACACATGCATCACATGCTCACATGAACAGCTTCGGCCAATACAGAACTGGTGTTAAGTCTATGGAGGGGTCAGAAAGCTCTCGGATTTCATCAAAAATATTTTAATTTGTGTTTCGAAGATGAACGAAGGTCTTATGGGTTTGGAATGACATGAGGGTGAGTAATGACAGAATTTTCATTTTTGGGTGAACTATCCCTTTAATGCCAATTCCTTTATGTGGGAAGTTTGAATATGTGCAATCGAGAATCAGATTTGAGAGCACAAAGAGCTTGACGGCGCCTGATTACCTTTTGCTAAATGAGAGAGCATCTTGACCATTCTTCAAAACACATCTCTGCTGGAGAAAGAAATCATACAATTGGATCAACATAGATGCAAGTAAATAATTGTAATTTTAGTTATTGGGTAAATTATTCTTTTACTCAAGAGAGGCAAGGAAGCTCTCATTTTAATGATGTCTTTATTATCTCCAGTGATTTTATTTTTTTCTTCTTTCCCATAAATGACTTTAATAATTTTGTAGTTGTGTTGCTGTTAGTGCCCCTGGGCCGTCCCCATGCTCTCCTTAGAAGTGTTTAATATTTCACTAATTAGCACGGACTACCACACTTGTTTCTTTCCAAGACACTTTGAAGCTCCCAGAAAATTGTCTTTAAAGGATCAATAATAAAAAATTAAGGACCTATTTTAGGACACTGATTTGCAGTTCAGAGCACTTCATGCAGCAGTTCAGTGAATTTGAAAACATACAGATTAGGCAGATATTCTGTGTGCAAATCAGACTACTCAGATTCATTCATCACAGAGTGATGTAATATCCGAGAGTCATTTGAGAGCCGGGATCTTGGGATTCAGAGAGCTGCTAAACAGAAAACTTATAAATATCCAAGACAGACATTACGATCAGGAACACTAACCAACATTACAATGAACACTAACCAACATAAGAACAGCAACAAAAGTTGTTTATTTACTTTGCCTATTGTAATCCGTTTTTGTCCCCCAAGTCATGTTAATAAGGCTTTGTTGACTCTTATTCTGAAAGATAGAAAGAAAAGCAATTGTGTCACATATATTGCTTCATTCTGTTTGTACAGTAGTTTGTACAGTAGCCTTGCAAGTCAACCACTATCCATCTTTCATCCTGATGGAAATGAGTTACGTCCTTATAGAGCTAAATATAGAGGGTTGAAGAACCGTTCTTTCTTGATCCGTCTCTTTCGCTTTTGTTTGCTGAGCCACACACACACACACACACACACACACACACACACACACACACACACACACACACACACACACACACACACACACACACACACACACACACAGAGACTGTAACTAGGTCTAAGAGGGTTTATCTGAGACTAGAGCTAATCAACAGTCTCTGTGGGTCACTGTCGATATATAGAGGCAGACACAGGAAGAGAAATATAGGCAGAAGGAGAGAGAGGCCCTCTGGAAGTAAGGCCTCTCGTGTTCCTTTTATCTTCCTCTATCACACACTCCTTGACCCCCACCTTCTTTTCATCTTCAAGTCACTTCCTTCTCTGTTTAACCATCTCTGTTACACCAACAATGCTGTGAGGATGTTATTTATTCACAATAAGTTTTGTAAACAAATATTGCACTGGGTAGAATGACACAATTAACATTTATGAAAGTATTTAAATATGTAAAATATGGTTAGGGGAAAAAATGCCGGCATAAAAGGTAACAAATATTTTGCTTTGTAATAAAAAAAGATGCTGATAATTTGATAATTTCCGATGCTGATATAAGCAATACATTCGAAATGCATCCCTCTCTTAAAAAAAAGTGATCAATGGTATGGAGAAATGGCTAATTTTAACAAGCTAATTAGCACTAGCAGCCAATTTTAGTGCTAATATTTTTGTCTGGGGTCTGAGTGTCTTCGAATGCACAGATGAGGTCTAAATACAGAGCACACTCCAGTGGGGCTATCTGTTACAAAAGGAGGCACGACAGTCTTCAGCTTGTTTGAGTGCTGAGCTATGATAAGTTAAGCTAGCCTACTTCTAAACTACTGTAATATGCTATTTTAGGCTACTAGGAATGGGGAAT
Organism: Paracanthobrama guichenoti; assembly: GCA_018749465.1. Classification (NCBI taxonomy): domain Eukaryota; kingdom Metazoa; phylum Chordata; class Actinopteri; order Cypriniformes; family Gobionidae; genus Paracanthobrama; species Paracanthobrama guichenoti. The sequence goes on from CM031943.1 coordinate 38,655,443, forward strand.
TAAATTTGGTGTACGCATAGCATGTTGCTAGCGCAGCATTTCATTCATATTTCACGCTATTTTCGGCAGGCGGGTGAGGAGCAGTGGGTATGTTGTGATTGCTGTACTATGCTAGCCTACTATTACATTACTATAAAGTTCTATTCCTGGTAGCTGGTTAAGTAACTGGTAAATATGGTAAAGCATGCAAAGAGACACTCCCTGGCAGACATTTTGGAAACAACGTTAGCTCTTTTGTAAAATAGTAATGCATTACATGTACATGTGAACAGTAACTAGGACTTTTTTAATGCCTTTTTATGTATTTTTGGTAATAGCTAAAAGCCTAAAATCTTTATTCTGCTGAAGAAGAAAAAATAGAGCAAACCAGCCTAAACTGGTGTCCCAGCAGGCCCCGTTCCAGAATCAAATCACTGAGGGTGCTTCTGAAATCACTGAGGGTGCTCTAGTAAAGTGCAGATGTAGACTTTCCTACATAGCTTTCCTGTAGCTCAAACAATAAGAGCGTGGCGCTAGCAATGCCAAGGTAATGGGTTCGATTCTGAGGGTAAGTTAGAATTGCCAAAAATGTAAAAATGTGTACATTGCAATGAATGCAATGTATGTCGCTTTGGATAAAAGCGTCTGCCAAATGCATAAATGTAAATGTAGGCTAAGCAACGGCTCCACCATAGCAGTGTACAGTGAGAAATATAAGATTATTTACAAGTCATCACTTTAACCAATAAGTGGAATTTCCTAAATATTTTGCTTCCAGAGAAGCAGAAAAAGTTTTGTGAATTTAGAATCTTTTTTTTTTTTTTAGGTCATTACATTGTTTGGAGCATTAAAAAAAACTATATATATATATATATATATATATATATATATATATATATATATATATATATATATATATATATATATATATATATATATATATACACACACACACACACACGCACCCATGTTATATGCTATATTCTCTGTAGAGGACATCAGAACCCATTTATTTGGGTAAAGATGATTCTCAACTATGTAATGGAAGATATAACAGAATAATTTGATATACCATTTTACTTTATCCAATATGCATGTTTTAAATGGTCATACATGTGTTTTCAATTTGCATATTAATGTTTTTTTTGGGACAATATGTATTGTAAAAGAAGTGTAATAAAGGGAGCAATAAATGGGAATATTTATAAGAATATCCAGACTTAAAACTGTGTATGGTGTCAGAGAAATTCGCTAAAATATGTCTTCTACAGAGGCAAAATATCTATTCTGTGTCTCAGGAGGATATTTTTTTGTCTCGTGCAGACTGAATCCAGCTTATATGTCACTTCTGAAACTTTGCAGCGTGCAATTGGCTGTCGGCCCTCTTAGCAGCATGAAAATCAATAGTTTTGTTCAATTCATTTTATAGACTGTAGCCTCGAAAGCGAATCAAGATCGCTCACTAAAATGCTGTTGCTTTGTCAGTTCATTGCAATCTCACAAAATTCCGTTATAAAAATTAAGTTGTCAACAATGCACAATAATTCTCTTGCTTGGCTACATACTGTCTTCACTTTGTTAATGAGAGATTTCGCGGGCCTGCATTAATGCAGCACTGAATAAAAACTCTGACGTTTTGAGCGGTGAGATTCTGACTAACTTAAACACCTCTGACATCGCGTTCGAGAAATCACAACTAATGTTATATCTGTGATTGGCTACTTTACTCACCGCTGCAACAACATGTTGTAATAGATGCATATGAGGCTCTCCAGAACGCGAACACAAATTTGCAAATCTGTTTCAACAATATAATATTACAGTATCAACTGAGGGTGCTTTTGCTTGCGTTTGAGGGTGCTTAGTAGATCCGGCCCTGTGCCTCAGTCTGATCAAGCTGGTGTTCAACTGGTTGACCAGCTGTTCTTCCAGACTGACCAGTTGGCAAATGCCTGAAAACCCTCTAAATCTCAAGCAACGGGCTGGGGCCCACTAGGGGGGCCCTTAGCAAACAGCCAGGGGGCCCCAATAAGTCTTTAAAATATTTAAATTTAGTTATATTAACAATCTTAAATAAAATGTAAAAAAACCCACTAAAATAAAGATGCACCAACTGATCAAGCATAACTTTATGACCACCTTCCTAATATTGTGTTGGTCCCCCTTTTGCTGCCAAAACAGCCCTGACCCGTCAAGGCATGGACTTCACTAGACCCCTGAAGTGTGCTGTGGTATCTGGCACTAAGATGTTAGCAGCAGATCCTTTAAGTCCTGTGAGTTGCAAGGTGGGGCCTCCATGGATTGGACTTGTTTGTTCAGCACATCCCATAGATGCTCGATCATCAATGAGCCTTGGCTGCCCGTGACCCAGTCGCCGGTTCCCCACTGTTTCTTCCTTGGACCACTTTTGATAGATAATGACCACTGCAGACGTCTAGCCATCAAAATTTTGGCCCTTGTCAAACATGCTTAAATCCTTACACTTGCCCATTTGTAATGCTTCTAACACATCAACTTTGAGGACAAAATGTTAACTTGCTGCCTAGTATATCCCACCCACTAACAGCACCTGTCAGTGGTCATAATGTTATGCCTGATCGGTGTATACATTTAAACACAGGGGGGCCTTGTCAAAAAGGTTGAGAACCACTGCTGAATAACCTTAGGCTGGTTTTCTTTTTTTCCAGGAGGGTATATTTACTGATAGACTGTGATATCATCCAGGCTTATGAATTGCCCAATGTTTGTCGATTATCTAGGTTCAACCATTGAATAAAGTCATACTGTATAAGACAAATAGCTAATCTGCATCTAACCTCTGTCCCACAGACAGTGAAGTCGTCCCTCCAGACCTTCTCCGCCCACGATCCTTCACCACAGTTCGTGGATCCACCTCTTTACGGCGTGAAGTAGACACCTCCCGCCTGTCCGTCAGTCTTTGCGATCTTAACCTGCAACAAGATGATGCAAGGCTTCGACTCTCTCCCGCTCCCGTTGCCTGTCCCATTCCGCAAAATTCCATGAACTCCCAGCAGTCATCATTGCTTCCTCACACCTTGGAATGTGATCTACGTTTCCACCAGCTCCGAGGTGCCCACATCAAAACCCTTAATGAACAGACTGTGGCACGATCCGAACATAGCCGTGAAGAACGCACGCTGGTCTTCACGGATCGTCCACTGCGAATTGGCGAAACCATCTTCATCAAAGTCATCAAGTCTAGCCCTGCTCGATCTGGATCTCTTTCATACGGTGTGACATCATGTGACCCTGCAGTGCTTCGCCCGAGTGACCTCCCATACAATCCTGAAGCACTGGTAGACCGTAAGGAATTCTGGGCGGTGTGCAGGGTGCCTACTGCTTTGCAGAGTGGCGATATACTGGGCTTCCTGGTCACACAGGAAGGAGAAGTAATTCTGAGTCATAATGGCACCAATGTGGGGATGCAGGTGTGTGTGGACAACTCACGACCACTCTGGATGTTCTTTGGACTGCATGGTGCTGTCACACAGCTGAGGATTCTAGGTAAGCATGCAAGATCTATTACAATGCATTGCATTATCTAGATGTGTTAGTCCAACTTCCACAAAACATACAGGTGTGATTTCAGTTGGACTAAAGATTTCAAAAGACAGTTATTTGAACGGAGAAAAACAGCCACCACGTAGCTACGTCCCTGATTTTAGGTATCAACAGGTTTTTAATTTCATTTCAAATTTGATTTGAATCACTTCAATTTTGTTGATAATTAAACAATTCAGAAGCACTCCAGTAACCTTTCAGAACACCAGACAGTGCTCCAGGTCTCACCCACACACCTGTGACTGACACACTCTCAGTAAACTAAACTAAATAAAGTACAGTGTATATGCACATACACAGCTCAAGACAGGAAGTATTACAGAAGAATGAGTGGGAGGGATGTGACCTCCGTTAGCTTTGTATGCACTTTCCAAGATGTCTGTGTCGCTGGAAGCACATTCCCCTCCCTCCAAACGCTGCACCAACGCACTCACCCCATCTCATTAGCATGCAGTGAAGGAAAGGAAATGAGAAAGTGAAGAAGAGAGTGGGCGATTCACACTTCATTTGAGAGCATTCATTTGAGAAAATTTCTCTCGTTTACATCTCTTCTCTCCATTTCGCGTTACGATTTCCCCTCTTAGCATAATGTTTTTGTTCTTTCAAGATTCAAGGTTCAAAACGTCATTGTTGTTAGAAAATTGTCTCATTGTGCTTATTCAACAGTAACGGCAGCAGGAATATAGAATAAAAGACAGAACATATGAGAAAATCTGAAAGAAATACCAGAGCTTACATGGCTACAAAATAATATTTTTTTATGTAATCTTAGGTTTTAGACTTTGGTTCTGTGTAAATAAAGATAATTAAAATATTAATCCATATAGCATTACTAATCTACAAGTAGATAATCATTTTGACTGCAAAATGCCATCAATTAGTGACTGTAATTAAAACAAAAATAAAATAAAAAAACAAGACAGTGAATGGATACTAGAGATTGAAAAGTATCAATCGTTGCGTTGCCAATAGACAATGGTTATTATAAAAGTATGGTTAATGTTATGATGGATCAAGACGAATCAAGTATACCAGAGAGCTGTGTAGTAAAGATACATTTATATATTTTATATATATTTTAAGGCCACACAATTCAGAATGCAAATAAATCCAAGGAAGACAACCAATCGCAATTCAGTATGCAAATAGTAACTGTTAGTATGCGTACAGGTTACTGTCTGTTAGATTTCACTGCCCTGCAAGCACAGTAATTAAGTCTAGTGCTAATAAATGAAATGCACAAACACAATATAATAGACATAATACAAACACTTTTTACTTTTCCTTGACTCTCTCCATCCACAGTTTATCTGTTATTGCAAGGTGTGTCCGCTAAGTAATTGATCACTCAACCTATGATGTCAGTAAGAGTTCACAAGAGCGCACAGTAACAGAGACTATGGGCCCTGTCATACACCCGGGTGCAATGTGATGCCAGGCACAACACAAGTGTTTTTTGCTTGTTTCAGCCCGACGCAGTTATCATATTCATGTCCAGCGCCCACGTTGTTTACATGCACTCACGCCCATATGTTCATTGTTAGCGTATTGCTATTTTGAGGCAACTGAAACCAACCATTAACCAACACAAATCTGGTCTAAAGTCAATGGCGCAGTATTTTTTGTTATTTAAAGGGCGTTAGTAATATGTGCCTATAGGTGGGTGCTCATATTCCATCATGTAAATCTGCCATGGTGCAAGGCAAACTGGTTTTTAAAGGGAATGGGAGATGACACTCTATTGGTTTATTGCACGTTATGCCCAAAATACACCATTAAGAGTTAAGTCATTAAGAGACTATGTACAACCGTTTTAGACAATGTGCCGGGCACGGCAACCGTTTTTTCCATTATTAAACTAGTAAAAGTGGATTCGGACACACCCTAAGTCCACCTGGACCATACGCTTCAGACCATGCGCTCAGATCGTTAAAATAAGGCACTATATCTGATTGGTGTAAATCAGTGTTTACACCAATTACACTGTGTTCTTTAGAACATTCTATTCAACATCTCTATTCAATATTGATAAAAAGAAGAGATGAGCTATTCTTGAGATTTTTCTTTTTTCTTTTAATAATATTTCACAATATTAATGTTTAGACACCGTATTTTTGATCAGAAACCTGCAGCATTGGTGAGCAATGCATACGATTCTTCTTTCAAAAACAGTAAAAATATACTTGTTCTGAAATCAATGTGAATATGTGAACCTGAATAAAAGTGACATTTAATTAAGGTCTGTCAATTTTTCTCTACAAAACCACTTCTATACTGAATGCAGTGCACTGTCTCCAGTAATTTCTGTTCAAGACCCCTGATATAGGACATATGTGAAGACCTAGGCAGCTCACACCTTTACTTAAGCATACACTGAACTATTTGACAGATGAACAATGTGACTGTTTATACCAGGCGAGCTGGTTTAGCCAGTGCCTCTTTGGTATTCAAAATATAGAAAAGACTTTCTGCCATGTTGACACATAGTGCTCATTTTACACATGGCAAAGGGCTTTAGAGAGGGCTGACTTTCTCTAATAGGTTTTTTTGAAGTCTCTCCCTCTATGGGTGGAGGTTAGAGAGACTCAGCTGTTCTTGTGTCTCTGTTAATCTAGTAGAGATGCTCTTGAAGAGGCCTGGCCCTTGTGATCCAGGGCCAGTTGCTGAGGCCTGGTGAAGGGGATTTATGATGCGTCTATGTGTGGAATGACAGGAAGGTGGAATGGCATGTCAAGCTCACAAAAGATCACGCTCAGTGGACCCAATCTCATATATAACCCCTCACCCTGACTCCATCTTAATAGAGGATCACACTGTAGGACTTGCATATACTGTATGCAAGGATGTGAGAAAAGAAAACACACATGTATAAATCACACCACTGACGGACCCAAGACCGAACCTTGGGGAATCCCACCGACTCCTACTATTATTAACTCTAATACCGTCATAGATGTCATCCAGAGTAAATGCACGCTACACACACACATAGACTAACCTCAGAGAGAGTGTATTCAAGGGTTTTAGGTCAGCTTAGTTTTAGTTCAGCCAATTCTCTCCCTCATATGCACACATATCAGAAGATCCAGCATACTAGAAATGAGGTCAGTTCAATTTAATTCAGTCTCAGCTCTACAGACTACATTAAAAGGCCCTGAAATCGTGGCCATTATTAGGGATGGAAATCGAGTCTGATTCCGAATTATTCATTTTAATGACCACCACATCTCCAATAATCATGATCATATACACCATATTCTAAAACATGAACAGATTTGAATGTTTCTTCATATTAAAGTACAATTTAATACAAAAGTCAATAAGTATTGTTTGTTATATGAACAACCAGTCAGTAAATAGGCTGAATTTATTGGTGGTTCAGTGAATAAGTCAATAACCGCTCCAAATGATTCGGTCAGTGAGAGAATTGCTGTTCTATTCTATTCAAGCTGTAAAGATTAGGTCTGCTAGTTAAAAAGCGAGGTGGCTTCCCCGATTGGTCGCCTGGGTGTCGGATCTGTTAATGAATCTCAGGCCAGCATGATCTTTAAAGGTCTCAGATTCAGATTCCGTCCTGAGCTCCAACAACCAGAACAATGTACTGAGATTAGTAAAACAGACACCAACATATACAGCACCTGTGCAGTAATACAGTATGTACTGTGTAGTTCTGCGAAGAGGGTGACAGTTACAATAACAGCTTCTTTGATAAGTTTCTGATACAGACTACAGCTCAATGTCTCCTACAGACAGTAAACCCACTGTTCATGTGATCTATATTACACACAAAAAAATACACAATTTAAATTTTTCCAATTGGTTTTACATAATATCTGCGAGTCAGACAGTACAGGTCTGCAGGTACAACGTGTATTTAAAAGTACAGGGTTACAACAATTAGGGCTTCAGGGAAACATCTAATAACTGAAGTCTGGAATTTTTCTGTCATAAAAGTCATCAAATTTTTTTTCTTGTGTGCAGAATCCATTATTTGTAGAACTGAAAGGAGTCATATTAAAACATCTGTCACCTGTTTATATCTACTATGTGCATATTCAGGCTCCACTTTCTTGGGCGACACTCGTGACCCGTCCAGCCCTGGCTCGCCCTCTGCCTCGCCCCTCTCACCATCTGGCCTGTGTGGTGGAAGCCCAGAGCCCAGCTTAAATGAACGCGGCTGTTCTGCTGCCTTCTGCAGCTCCACTGAAGGTCTGCCTGTTTTGTTTTTTCAGACATATTTCTCATGTTTCAGGATTTCCTGGAAAAGCAAATTTGTAAATTTTTGTTATCAACTGATAAGATTTTTGGCATATGAAATTAAGATAATTTAAAAATGGATTGTATTTTGATCTGTTTCTCAAACAAAGCTTTCTTATAGCTTCAGAAGACTTGGATTATAGTGCACGATTCATATAGACCAATTTTATGGCTTGAAAGCCTCATGTGAACTAACTGCCTGTAGGAACTACTACAATTATAAATGTATAAATGGTAATCAATTCTTTCTCTCACAGGAACGACACCCAACTCGCCCATCAGTCTCCCCAAATCACCCACTTTCCCTTCTGCCTCAGGCACATGGCCGGACGAGTGTTCTATCTGCTATGAAAACACAGTGGACACCGTCATCTACGCCTGCGGACACATGTGTCTCTGCTACACCTGTGGCCTCCGCCTCAAAAAAATGGCCAACGCTAGCTGTCCTATCTGTAGGAGAGCTATCAAAGACATAATAAAGACTTACCGGAGCACTTAGGGGGCCCTCATACCCCCCAAACCCAAGTCACATAAGGGCCATTAAAGATCTCTAATAGATCTCTGTTTCAAGAGAGGGTTGGCGTCACAGTTCAGGGACTTTCTCTGGCACTGCATGGGTCTCTGTTCCCACGGCGATGACTTTTGAACCCTTGAACCTACAAGGCTCAGGCATCCATTCGCAAAGGTCTTCTGTATTTCATGCTCAAGTCTGTGTTGCTATGGTAACCGGTGATGTTGCTGATCCTCAGGAGCATCTGGCTTTTCAACTGATGTAAGACAGTATCTCATCGAATTCAGGACATTTCAGGTGATACAGGAGATATTCAAGGTTGCACATCTCCCATTCTTTCACCTTCTCGGTGAGCCATAACAAACTGCAGTAATCTCATTCATAGCATCGCTGAATATCCTTAAAAGCTGGAATCATATTCAATAGAGTGATACAGTCTCTTTTTTTTTCTTCTGCTGTCCTTAAAGCTAGTCTAAAGACTAGGTTTCACTGATGAAATTCGTACAAAAATGTCTCAGTGTTTCACAATTTTTGTCTGTGCTGGTCTGAGACAGAGATAGGAATACAGCTATAAAGGTACAGTGCTTTTTTTTCATACCTCACCATTTCATGCTAGTTGTGTAACCGACAGCTTGTCCTTATTATGTGCTCTGAAGTGAGTTGATCTGGAGGCTTTTGTGCATTGATGATGACTATTTGATCATGTGTTTCGTAATGTAATCTGAAGCTTTGGTAGGTAGCAGGTAAAATCAGCTAACGGTCTGCTATAATTTTGCTTATGCGTGTGTTCAACAAGCAGGATGTTGTGGTGGAAATAAAGAGAAATAATTTGTTATAACAATACACAGGAATGGCTAACTAGTGAGTCATGTGGCAGATTGTTATATAACAACTCATTTCTGAACAACAAACACTAATATTGGATATTTTAATTCATTCAACGGTGCTGGGAAATGTAATTGCCATAGTGAAGTGCGGTTTGAATAGAGCACCTCACTTCACGACCCTAAAACATGTTGGCCTAATCAAACCTTGATTTACTGTGAACTTGTTCTTGACTGTCGATCCGAACACGCAAGCTTTGAGTTTTCTGCAAAAGCAATTGCAATGTTGCCATGGAGAGCAAAATCTAGGAAGAAGGAAAACAGCCTTGAGGCATTAACCAATGAAAGAGTCATTTGTGGTCAGAGGATATTTGATTTGCACAGTTAATCCATATTTCTCCCAGCCCCCCACAGCCGACAGTTTCTGTAGGCCAAAAAGGGTGTGTATGGGGATAATAGTGAGCGGAACGCAGACCACTGATGAAATAACAAATTGATTCAAATGGAATATGTTAGGAGAACAGGTGAAAAAAGCCATAAGGCTGATTCAGTGTCCCTGCTGGTGCTGAGAAAGAAAAAAGCAGGGTCAAAAATATTATCGAGATTCGTCCCCCAAGGCCACATTCATGCAGTAACATTTGAAAGCAGACATCTCTTTTGGACCTTTACAAAACTGTCCAAACATTTCTTGAGGTTATTGAAGGATAATTAAGTTACAGAAAGTCCTGCTGCTGTAAGATATAGTTGACTGGGTATGTTGTAGGAAACAGGAGGACATCTAGGGTTGTCACTGAGAGGTGAATTTAAAATTTTAATATCAGGTTCACTTTGAACTTGATATCCTGATATCTGAAGAACCTGTATCCTTGAAGGTGAACCGCATAGATGAATGTCACAAAACCTGTCAAGAATTGTCATGAACATAAAATCACACTGCAAAAAATATAGGCTTATTTTCTTTATGCAAAACTTCTTAACTCTTTCCCCGCCAGTGGTTTTTAAAAGCCTCTGCCTTTAAAAAAAAAACAAATATTCTAGGTTCATGCATTCATTTTTATCAACACTTGAATGTGGGTAAGTTTAATTTAGAAAAGGAATGAATCAAAGAATACTGTTTCTGCTCCTTTTTGACTGTTTTGATCTGGAGATTCTCTACACTTTCAGAAGATGCACAATAGCACCCCCTATCATATAACAGTGAAAAAACGGAAAGGCAGTCGCACTGGTTCCCTTGAGAAAAACCCAATAGGATTTTCCCATAGGCTTTTGGATTATTGCAACAAAAAAACAAAACAAAAAAAAAACCTCTATGATCAACACAAGTTTATGATACTTACACGTTTTGTCCATCCCAGATTAACACAACTTTTGTTAATTTTGAAGCCTAAATTCAGTCCAGAAGCAAAAAGCTAAAGGTAGGCTATAAATGAACTACACCACGGTCGCTGGACTTCAACGTCACCATCACTAAGCTTCCAACAACTCTCAGTTTTTATCTCAAAACATTTTCCCATAACGTTTGAGTTCTAATAGTTTATAAGAGTACAATAATAAGCCTAACGTGGCTGTAAAAGCGGACTGAGTCTACCTGTTTGTCGTGATGACGTCGAATGTCACCGACAGCGTCTGTAGTCCCGTTTAGCTAACGTTACTTGTTAGCAACCGCCTTTTTCAAGACACGTAACAGCTTCAAAAATCACGAGTGGGGTAATACTGATGTATTTTAATGTCGTAGAATAAAACGTGGAAGTGTCTTGAGCTTGTGTTCACCACAGACCTTATTTCAGCCATTTAAACAAAATCTCACTCAGAAAACCCATTGAGTGAGGGAACCAGAAGTGCTAAAATGCTAACTCGCTTCGCGTTTTGGCCTACAAAGTGATGTCATACCTGCACAACGGGGAATCATTGTGTTATAAATAACGGAACATTCTGTCAATGGCGGGGAAAGAGTTGATGATCTTAAACAATTTCGAAATGTGGTAACAGCAGTTTCGATTTTTGGTTCCAGATCTCCTATGAACGTCACTTATCCCATGATCCACTTGAAATGCTGGAACAGACTAGTGTTTTTTTTAGAAATCCAAATCACATTTTGTAATCTATGGCAAATGAGCAAAAGAGGACACAAAAATGTGTATTTGCGTATACGTGTGGATGTTAAAGCAGCTCAAGCAAAATATCAGTGAACTACAATGGAGTGCAGGTTAATATTGTTCATAACTAGCCAGTTAGCTTTGTGTAAAGCAATTGTGATGACTGGCGCTTAAATTCATGCTGCTATTAGTATTAGCCAGCTCTCCTACGGGCAATGCTAACACCGTGTCGAGAAAATACCCTGTCACTCTGGACAGGATATTCTCTTGAGAGTTTTACTCTATTGTTTGAAGTGGTGATTCACTTTTGAATGTTAATTTATGTTAATTAGAGGAACATATTAGAATAGCTGTATCTGAGGTGTTTCTATAGCGCTTTGTTTTTTTTTTTCTCTTTTTGAATTATTGGACCGAAAATTTATGATTGTATAGTTTGCTTGTCAATCCTCTGTGGTTTATACAGCAATGTATTTTTTGAATTTTGTGCTGGCTTTCTTGTATTCAAGCTATACTGAACAGTACACAAATCAGGGGCTTAGCAGTAAACAATCAGAACCAACTTTTTGTTGGGAGCAGGATAAACTAAAGATTATGTACACTCCCTTTGATATCAGGTGTTTATGATTTCATTGGCAATGTATTTTGTTCTATTTATGGTAAAATTTTACTGAGCTGAACTTGACAATGTCCTGAAGGCCTAATATTTCTGTTGAGATCTTTTGTTAAGATTTTTGATAAACCTGAGCAAAGTTTGACTTTTAAACAAACCTGGCACTTTTTCTGTAAATTTCAGTCACTTTATAAGATCATCAATATTCCCCAAATTGATTTTTCCTTTCATCCTAGTTTTATCTAATGATGTCTTTTGCACAGTTTAGGGTGTAATATAAGGGCAATCTTTGTGTTTCCATCACTTTGTAAAATTTTATTGTAGTTTTTTTTTTTTTTTTTGGACATCATGTTGATATTTGGACAAAATGAAGCTAATCCTGTTTGAATAAGTGTACTAATCTTACCCCACACTTCTATCATTTAACGCTTGTATGAAATCGCTATTGAATGGGAGTATTTATTTTCCATTTGTGCTACTCACACCTTGTTTTCTGAGGACCTACAAAGGACATACAGTCCTTACCGATGCGCCACCGTTGGATTTGCTTTTGATTGTTGTCGACCCTGTAATGTACTTTATTTACCGCGTGTAGAGTATGATGTGTTGAATCTGATGTGGTAAATGTCATTTACCTTATTTAGCTTTCCTCTTTTGGAATTATTTTTCAATCAAAGCTAGATATAATGAAAACAGCCATATTCACACATTGGCCAATAATTCTGTTTGTTTCAGAAAAAAAAAAAAAGTTTTTGATGTTTTGTGAACCAGAAATGGGATCAGGGATTGCATAAATTATCACCCCAACCTTAAATAATACTAATCAAATCTGAATATTTTTTCAATAGTGAGGACAACAGAAGATTTTTTTGTTATCGTATTATACATGTTTAAATAAAAAAAGATCAGAATTGCTTTTCTTTATCCTAGTAATTGTTGTTTCCTGTTTGGCATTTATGACCAGTGTGTTTCGTTCACTCATTACCCATTGGTGAACAGTGGGACCAAACTAATATTGAATCAAAAAAAGGTATGATTCCCCTTTCCCAGGGTTCATTTAAGGGCTGTGTTAAATGAATCATTGATTCATAGAGTCCATGAGGTCAGTAGTGATTTAGTCACGAGAAATGGCTCGGCTTATTGTGGCATTCAATTTTTGACTCAAACCCATGTTTGGATTTTTGTTTTTTCATTTTTTCTTAATGTCTGTGATCAGTTTATGAAGCTTTGTTTTGTCTGAGTCAAAGATGACTGTGTCAATAAACTTTGCAGATGCATTTCAGCGAGTGCTGTGTCTATTCTGTGCCCTCTTTGTTCAAATATATATATATATATATATATACACACAAACCCGATTCCAAAAAAGTTGGGACACTGTACAAATTGTGAATAAAAAAGGAATGCAATAATTTACAAATCTCATAAACTTATATTTTATTCATAATAGAATATAGATAACATATAAAATGTTGAAAGTGAGACATTTTGAAATGTCATGCCAAATATTGGCTCTGGATTTCATGAGAGCTACACATTCCAAAAAAGTTGGGACAGGTAGCAATAAGAGGCCGGAAAAGTTAAATGAACATATAAGGAACAGCTGGAGGACCAATTTGCAACTTATTAGGTCAATTGGCAACATGATTGGGTATAAAAAGAGCCTCTCAGAGTGGCAGTGTCTCTCAGAAGTCAAGATGGGCAGAGGATCACCAATTCCCCCAATGCTGCGGCCAAAAATACTGGAGCAATATCAGAAAGGAGTTTCTCAGAGAAAAATTGCAAAGAGTTTGAAGTTATCATCATCTACAGGCTTTCCTGTAGCTCAAACAATAAGAGCGTGGCGCTAGTAACGCCAAGGTCATGGGTTTGATTCCCAGGGAAACCAAGAACTGACAATTTTTTTTATTAAATGTGTACTTTGAATGCAATGTAAGTCGCTTTGGATACAAGCGTCTGCCAAATGCGTAAATGTAAATGTACAGTGCATAATATCATCCAAAGATTCAGAGAATCTGGAACAATCTCTGTGCGTAAGGGTCAAGGCTGGAAAACTTCGGTGAACACAATCCACCATGCCATTCGCCGTTGCCGGCTAAAACTCTATAGGTCAAAAAAGAAGCCATATCTAAACATGATCTAGAAGCGCAGGCATTTTCTCTGGGCCAAGGCTCATTTAAAATGGACTGTGGCAAAGTAGAAAACTGTTCTGTGGTCAGACCAATCAACATTTGAAGTTATTTTTGGAAAACTGGGACGCCATGTCATCCGGACTAAAGTCAAGTCAAGTCACCTTTATTTATATAGCACTTTTAACAAGTCCAATTGTTTCAAAGCAGCTTCACATTGTTAACAGGAAAATAATACAACAGAATTTGTACAGCCGTTCTGGTGAAACGGTGATGTTATCCAGCTAATTTCAAGTATCATATAGTGTCAATGTGGGCAGATCGGTAATATAGATGAAATTTAGGTGTCCCTAACTGAGCAAGCCAAAAGCCAGAGGCAACGGTGGTAAGGAACCAAAACTCCTTTAGGCCAGAATGGAGAAAAAAAACCTTGGGAGAAACCAGGCTCAGTTGGGGTGCCAGGTTTCCTCTGGCCGACGAACAAACAGTGTATGATTATAATTCTGGCAACATTGTCCTAAAGAGGACAAGGACAACCCAAGTTGTTATCAGCGCTCAGTTCAGAAGCCTGCATCTCTGATGGTATGGGGTTGCATGAGTGCATGTGGCATGGGCAGCTTACACATCTGGAAAGGCACCATCAATGCTGAAAGGTATATCCGAGTTCTCTTTCAGGGAAGACCTTGCATTTTCCAACATGACAATGCCAGACCACATACTGCATCAATTACAACATCATGGCTGCGTAGAAGAAGGATCCGGGTACTGAAATGGCCAGCCTGCAGTCCAGATCTTTCACCCATAGAAAACATTTGGCGCATCATAAAGAGGAAGATGCAACAAAGAAGACCTAAGACAGTTGAGCAACTAGAAGCCTGTATTAGACAAGAATGGGACAACATTCCTATTCCTAAACTTGAGCAACTTGTCTCCTCAGTCCCCAGACGTTTGCAGACTGTTATAAAAAGAAGAGTGGATGCCACACAGTGGGAAACATGGCCTTGTCCCAACTTTTTTGAGATGTGTTGATGCCATGAAATTTAAAATCAACTTATTTATCCCTTAAAATGATACATTTTCTCAGTTTAAAAATTTGATATGTGATCTACGTTGTATTCTGAATAAAATATTGAAATTTGAAAGTTCCTCATCATTGCATTCTGTTTTTATTCACAATTTGTACAGTGTCCCAACTTTTTTGGAATCGGGTTGGTATATATATATATATATATATATATATATATATATATATATATATATATATATATATATATATATATATATATATATATATATATAAATGACACTCTTGATTAGTTGATTCAAGTGCATATCATTTACGACTCTATAATTCAAAACGATGTCAAATGCTTCAACTGGACTGCCTATAACGTGATCACTAACTCACAGCATCTGACCAAGAATCAGTTCAAAATTAAGTCTAAAATTATACAGTATGAAGGATGGCAAACTGACCCTGAATCAGACGTTAAAGGTGGATTGTAACAGTAGGCATACTTGATGTGCCTGAGATCAGAGGTGTGCCGATGAAGGATGAAAGGTTTCTTTGATGATTTTCTCTAAAGCTGAGAGGAGGATGAAGATCTCCTCTCATGGTTAAGGGTACATGTTCCTGAGACCCACTGTGAACACACTCATTTCCTTCTGGATTTTGTCATTTGACAAGATGGTCCAAGCCTGCTTAAGGCTGCCCCCTAATGGACAAAAATAAGTGTAATTTGCTTTATTTCCACAGTCAAACCTATTATCCTTCCTGTTATGACAGCGTTTACAAACAATTCATGTCACTTTTCACATATCTTCTACTACAACTCTATGGTCCAGTACCTACATTTCCTAAAAAGATAACTGGCAATTCTTCTAAAAAGCTGCACAGAGCATTTGTGCCTAACCAGTCCTTATAACTATGCACCACAGTCTCAGCTACGACATTAAAATACATCAGTATTACCCCACTCGTGATTTTTGAAGCTGTTATGCGTCTTGAAAAAGGCGGTTGCTAACAAGTAACGTTAGCTAAACGGGACTACAGACGCTGTCGGTGACATTCGACGTCATCACGACAAACAGGTAAACTCAGTCCGCTTTTACAGCCACGTTAGGCTTATTATTGTACTCTTATAAACTATTAGAACTCAAACGTTATGGGAAAATGTTTTGAGATAAAAACTGAGAGTTGTTGGAAGCTTAATGATGGTGACGTTGAAGTCCAGCGACCGTGGTGTAGTTCATTTATAGCCTACCTTTAGCTTTTTGCTTCTGGACTGAATTTAGGCTTCAAAATTAACAAAAGTTGTGTTAATCTGTGATGGACAAAACGTGTAAGTCTCAGCTTGTTCGTTTTCATCTTAAAATCGTATACTGGTCAAATATGTATTCTTATACTGAAAGCATTATGTTTAAAGGAATAAATCAACTGAAATGAAAATTCTGTCATCATTTACTTACCCTCGAACCGAGGCAATATCTGCAGAATATCCACGTTACACCCATACAGTAGTTTTGTTTGGTGAGCTGATAGATATACTCCGGTTGATACCGTTGATTGTATCAAGTTTTCTTCCCGCCCAAACTATTCAAAAATTACGCTTTTAGATTGCGCCAACGATCTTTACGTTTTCCTAATGCACTTTACTGCCTAATTGAAACTAAAAATTAACTGGAAGTCTTAATTTACATTTACGTATTTAGCAGAGGCTTTTAACATGACTTACTGCATTCAACATACATTTATTATAAGGTAAACATCAGTTCTTGCTTTCCTTGGGAATCGAAGACCATGGCATTCCTAGCGCAAATGCATCTATCACCTGATACAATATTCCCATAGTAAGCTGTGTTGCAGTCAAATGATACACATTTATGGAGGTAGGTTACTGTGCACAGTATTTACATGTATTTATTCATTTAATATTCCATAATAATATGGTAGCATGCTAACGTTTATGCTAGCCGAGCATAAACTTTAAACAGTATTAGCAATTATTGTCACATGACATTTCATGCATGTGAGTGGTGTGTAGTATCTTACAGTTATATGGTTTGTTTTTATTTACGTGTTGTATGCATACTATATGCAGAAATACTATAATAAGTAGTGTTAGTATGCTATTCCAATCCCTTTCTTAATGAATGAATGAATGCTCTTCTAAATGTAGACCAAAGCATGACAGTGAAATATAAGAACAAGGAGGATACATTTTATTGTGTTTTCCGTTAGGACAATGCAAGATACAATGTAAACATAAAAAGGTACAAAAACGAAATGTAAAGTAAAAATCACAAAACAAAACTGCTGAAAATTAAAAGCTGAAGCTGCAGACCTTTAGATCTTTAAATGCATACAAAATGTAGATTTGGCTGAGTGCTGAATAATATCAATGCAAGGCTTTCTCTCATTTTGTCCAAGGGAACACTTTTAATATGTCTTATGAGGGTTTGCAAATATCCATCCAAACATTCTATCCAATGGTCTGTAACAGAGAAACAATGTGGCATCTCATTTAGGCATCTCTACTTCTTATCGGAGAATTCAACTTTGCTTGAAGAATCACTTGAGGGGTGCTTTGATTACAGACTGTCCAAGAATCTGCAGTACATGTATGAGATAATATTTAGAAGAAAAATAAAAACCCTTGCACACAGACAGCAGTCTGTTAAGCGGGTGCATGATGAAAGCAATCAATCAATTTAACTTTCAGAGAAGTGGCGCTCATCAAAACACTCTTTTAAGCGAGACGTTACCGGCCTTGCATGCTGTTTTTTGTGACTGTTAATTAAGAGGAGAGGAATGATAATTAGTGCAGACAGTCAAGCAGAGACAGGGACAGAAAACAGCAAGAGATTAGACTGCCGCAGCACGTTCCCTCTCTGCACTTGTTCGCATCAAAATGAACACAAATGCCCTGGCGTCTCGCACCAAACACTGATGCATCTGATCATAAATGCAAATGAACACAGAAAAAAACCTACCAAACTCCCTTTAAGCACTTCATACATCACAGTGTGCACACATACGGCTCTCTCCACTCTAATCCATGCCTAATATAGGCCTTTACTTCCTTATTATCCAGGTAATGTTAGTCGGATTATTGATAATGTTGAAATATTTAACTAATTACAGGGTACTTTCCACACCTTTTAACCAATGAATTTCCATTCGCAATTACCAAATCAATTAATCATTTAATTCTTGCCAATTAAATAATTTTGAGCAGAGCACAACTACAAAAATATAAAATTCATCCATGATTTTTTTCAGGCATGGAACTCACAATCGATCATGTACATTCTTACAACTTTTGTTTTACACCAACACAACATATAGACGCCTCAGTAAATCCAGCCATTTGCTGACGCAGGAAGCTCAAATGATTCCTCTTGATGATGTTAATACATCTCGACATGCTGTGAACCATTAGAGACACGATCAATCTATCTCGGCATCTGATCCAAACCCCCTGGCAGCTCGACATCCACAATCAGTGTGACATTTGTATTCACGCCGCTCTTCCCAAGCATCTGTAATTAACCGAGCACTCGGGTAATATGATTTCACAGTGCGCATGTAGCCTATACTCTTGATGCCGCCGCGGCTGGAGACGAGGGGCCCTATTCTTTTACAGTAACATTCTGTCAGCAACTTTTTAATTGTTATAAAGAGGTTTGCAGCAGTGGCGAGCTGGGGTGGATATCCGTTCGCAAGCTCCTGACCCTCAGCATGTGTACTCTTAAGTCATGTTTTGAAAAACAATGGCCTCAGAGACAAGGCTGCTCACTTGAATTAAGTTGCAGTCAGTTTTCCAACAGAAATAACTAGTGTGTTTCTAGAACACAGCGCCTCACTAGAGATATTATGACAACGCAGCGCCACTGTGACACCACAATGAGCTGCTGCAAGCTCTCTGAAGTGCTAATTATCATAAAAAGCCTTCTTTCCACAGCGAACACTTCTTCAAACCCATTAGAACTGTTTAATCACGCCTAACCTTACCTGACTGGATTCCCTTCTAACCAAACATCATAAAAAACATTCCCTCTATTCACATTCTCTTTCCACCATTTAAAAACTCCCGTACACAAACCATCACAGAATACACCACACAAACACACAAAAAATAGACCAACAATCTTTTCTTAAAATAACAATTGTCTCTTTCAATTCAGGAGCATATGGGATGTTCCAGGTTCAATACAAAGTATTGGATACTTTGAATCTGTGTGCAAACCAACGCACTCTCATTGCAATTCATAACTATTTTACATTTGCCGAATTGGTTACGCCCCACTGACGGTTACATTGTACAAATTCATGGACCTTCGAATTCATAAAGTACGAATTCATGAATGTTGACCTTTATGCTTTTTTGTATACTTAATTTTAACTTAATTTTATGCATTCTGTTCTGTCTAAAGCCCAAAGTATACTTCGGCCATCCACGTTCTGCATTGGTCCGCGTGCAGCTCAATATCAAAGCCGTTACGCGAGCATATGCACACAGTTGAACGCACAGCCTTGCAAAGTATACTTCATTTGACTCGTACACGTACACAGGTGTTCGACGGATGCATAGTTTTGAGCAATCTCTTGCCATGAGTTACAACCCATGTAAATACTGCAAAAAAAAAAAAAAAAAATGAAATGCGCATAATCGACCTGGACGTACAAAGTAATCCGGCTAAATTTGCAGTTTTGCACCACTCGCACTATACGCTGGCCCTCACATACACGTAAAAAGGGATGTATACTTTGGGCTTTATGAGGCCGCGCGGATGGTGCGCGTACAACAACGAGTGCGCAACTTTGAAAGGCTTGTGTGCAACCGTGTGATAGACAGAGCGGAACACGGAAAATGTCTGGGCCTTAACGCACAGTTAAGTGCGTGAGGCTTTCAAGGTATACTCCTGTAGACGCATTCAGGATCAGCATCTAGTGGACTGTTTTCAACGCGGACGTCTGCAGACCCTCGTGATGACGAAAATTACATCACGCGGACAGTGCACGGACCATCACGAAAATATGCAAATTCATATAAAATCGCCACTTCATAAAATAGTTAGATTTTTTTCATGAGATGGTGTTGGTGCAAATGGTCTGTTTTTACGAAATTATTTTTGACAGCATGTCATAGAACCTGGAACGTTCCTGTAAATATATCCCATATATTTTTTTTTCTTCTTTTTTTTTTTTTTTTTTTTTTTTTTTTATTAACATAAAAACGGAAACCTTAGTATCCTAATGTGATCGTACAAAAGGAAAACCGAAAACACAACACAACATGAAGCAAGAAACTACTGCAAGCCTTTTTTGAGAGGGCCTATTTAAATAAAAAAAAGGGGAAGATATTTCAACTCTCATAAAATGGTTCTCTTGACCAGAAACCCCAAGACAGTCGTCTATAACTTCCTCATTTTTAACCAAAGCAAAATCCGTTATAACTCTCAGTACATGCATTCCAATGCGTAAAAGGCGCAAGGTCAGATGTTTATGAATTCAGACAGGAAGAGAAGCAAATATATGCAGTCCATGCTATTTGGAAACTTAAACCTGGACTTACAGCTAAAAATGAACTTGTTAGTAGGCTAAGAAAAATGTAAAAAGAAAACCGACACCGCAAGTCCTTTTGACAATCGAGATTTAGGATAGAGAAGTCTTGTTTGCCATGGTAACGGTGCATTGTAGGGGCGGATGTCAAAGAGACATGTCGAGCAGTTGGCAGTGTGCTGTGCGGCGCTCATATAGCTGCTGATGGTTTTGCCCCACCATCTCAGATTTGTGATTCGACAGGCTAAACTGACAAATGCCTCGGAGAATAAGATATGCCCATGCTTCCCTATTATTCCATACTGATTCACCATGGGTCTGAGAGGTCACTAAATCCCTTAAAGCAAGATACGGTTCAGTAGGTAAAAAGTGTGAAAGCAGGAAATCAAGTCATGGTTGGCCGGTAGACTGAAGGTGTACATCTATTAGGGGATTTTAACATTCAGCATAACATATTTGAACATATTGAGCGGCATGATATGCTCATTTTGACTTAAAAAAAACAAACTATGGGACAAAACCAGGCATTATTTGACATAAAATTGTCAAAATGACAAGTAAAAACAAGTTTGTTTTTCAATACTATGGTTCTTAACTAATGAGATGCCTGTTTTTGTATTGCACATTTCCTCATTCCATCTGAGTAATGTCAAAAGTGAACAGGAGAAAGAAGAAAGAAAAAGAAAGAAAAACACAACATTGTTCCTGAAAAACGCATTGAAAAATTAAATAAATAAAGAACACAAAACAAAGCTAGCAGATACACAAGTAATATGAGATAAGAACTAGTTTGACACTTAACAGTTCCCTTGTAAATTGTATAGGCGCAAATGAAGAAAAAGCATATAGTGTTAATGGCGCTTAGCAACATCCATCACAAGCGCTGCGCTGTAGTGAGTCGACACATTTCTATAATGCCATCGTCAAAGGAGAGTTGCAGTTGAGAGTGCAATGGCTTCATTTTCAAAAATCACCCAAATTAGAGCTTTAAAATTCAATTATTGCTGTTTTTTAACATTTAAATGAAACACTCAAATCAAAATTGGTCCAGTCACAATTTGGGATCCACATACACTATATAACTATAGAGCCCTGCTGTTTTTAATTATAAAATGTATGTCAGTTGTCATTTGATCATTCCCATTTTAATGCTGGCTTTTAATTAGAAGGATTGATTTGATTATCATTTAGATTTTTTTGTAAGGTCTTTTTTTCTGAAAGTGATATGATATTAACATAAGAATAAATGATTTTTTTTGCTTAAATAATCTGGCATTATATGAGGCTCAATAACGAGAAAGGAAGTGTACATAGTTGCTAAAGGTGCAGCTATCAGCTTGGTTGAAAATGCATTCCTGATTCAAAATAAAAAAATAAAATAATGAGACGTTCACACAATGTGAAAAAATGTTCACATGAATTTAAAAAAAAAAAAATCTAATTTCAAGTGTACAAGTAATAAAGGCCTATAAAACATCTTGGTAGGGGAAAAAAAAAAAGCTCAGAATATAGCAGTAGCCAATTACTACAGAACTACCAAGAGTATCAAGTTTTGTAAGTGTCAA
The DNA here is from genome assembly GCA_018749465.1 of Paracanthobrama guichenoti. Lineage (NCBI taxonomy): Eukaryota > Metazoa > Chordata > Actinopteri > Cypriniformes > Gobionidae > Paracanthobrama > Paracanthobrama guichenoti. The sequence continues at coordinate 38,677,558 of CM031943.1, forward strand.
ATGACAATAAAATGGCATCATCGCAAGATAGAAGTATTAAAAACTTTCTTAAAAAATATTCAAAATTATAAATACAACAAAATTTTTGTTAAATAAATTATATGCTGATGAATTACACTGCATCTTTAAACCAATGCATTCAAGAAAAAGTTCAAATGCATTGATTTACAACAAATGAACGACTTCATTCATCATTATTGTCCATGTGTGATCACACAACCACCAACAAACAAGACAAAATAAACAACTTTCTGCTTAATAGAATATAACTGCAATCTAGCAGGTAATTGATGTTTTAACTGTTTAACACTAAATACTGTCCAGCAGAAAAATAAATCAAAGTAGTGCGAAACCCAATTAAGAGCTTGCACTGTTCATTAGAAAAATATTTCAGCAGTCTTGAACATCAGCTGTTTGATGCTGTTGTTAATGAGTATTATTTGATTGAAATAAGGGAGGAGTAATCATTCTGAGCTCAGACATCTAAAAAAAGAAGACAAAGATTGGACTATGGACTAAGATCAATTTTGTGATATCTTTGTCATCAGAAAATGAAACTACGATAGAAGTTTAAACTGCTTACTGTGTAACTTCAGATTCAATACTGCCCAGCAATATCGTAATGTAGAAATTAACCTTGCATATTAATGTGCTTTTCTTTGGGTTAAAAAAAAAATCAAGTGCTTCCAGATATAACAATTAAATAAACTTTGTTCTCAGTTCTGAAACCTCGTTTAGGTTTTGTCGAATACACTGTATTTGTACCCATACAAATAAATACTAACTCTAAAACAAAATGTCTGTAATTCTTCTTTGGTGTGATCACATTTTGGGCTCAATGTTATGTTACTACTTCCCTGGGATAAAATGCTGAACAAAACATTAAATTTTCCAGTCCTGATTTCATGACTTAGCACACATAAAGCAGCAATATCTAAAGTCCTGTCATCTGAAGCGGTCTACCCTCCTAACATGACCAGATGCACTTTGTAAACTAAACTCGGGTTTAAACCCAATAAAGAGGTGGGCATGAGGTGATCTATGCACATAGCTTTCACAGACTATTTTCCTTTAACATGTTTTATTAATTTTGGCCTGTGAATATTTAAAGAATGGGGAAGACAAAGAGATTGATCGTCATTATTTTTACGACAACTGATCAGGACAGGAAGTCAGTGAATGTTTTGATGTGTTAGGATGTTACAAGAAAGCAGAAATACATCTCTAAGGAAGATATAAAAACATCAACACAAAACAATTTAAAAAAAAAAAAGATACGTTTTTAAAATTTTCTGATGTTGATAAAATTTGATGTTGTTGGTTTTTCTGTTCAAAATATTTTTAACAGAAATTTCTTGTTTTCGAGAGCTCAAGATTGAATTTGCACATTGTTATGCACCTATGCTGAAATTATCTTTCTCTCTTTTTAATGTTGTAACAAAAATAAGTTTGTTGCTTTCTGTACTTGTAGGCCTATGGCACTAAGTTGAAGTTTGGTATTTTTGTTGCTTCACTGGTATTTGACCGATTCCTCTTAACATTCAGTGAAAGATGTACGAAGGCACCCATTTGGCATAAAGTTGCGGCAGGTATTTTGCTAAACATTCACCTGCATTACTCTAGTTTTAATGTAAACTCCTTTCTAAAAGGCTCTGTCCCTCTCATTTCAAACCAAAAGTCCTTCAGTCAGTTCGTCTCTTTACATTTTGATTATAATTGTGCATGTTTAAAATTTTTGGGGGGGGAATTACTTTTTTCTCTCCAGGTAGTTAGATGGTACCCAGCCTTTACGTCCCTGTAAGCCATCGAGAACCTGGCAGTACCACCAACCATTTGGATTCTTCTCCAAAACTTCAAGACTAGTGCCCTCCGAGAAACCCATGGTCTCTTCATCGCCACGGTAATCAGCAATAGATACGTAAACCTCTCGAAGGTTGTTGTGAATGAGGTGAGTCTTCTCGATGGGCTTGGGTCTTACTGTAGAGATTGGAATTCCATTTCTCTGGGCAATCAAGGGGCTTGAACTTCCGACGGGTGCTGTAATGGTGGTCCCAGCCCTTACCCGCACATCGGTTGGCTGAGGTCGAACGGCAGTAAAGGAGGAGTTTCGCCTTACGCCTGTGGACCTCAAGTGGTCACCTGCACCCAGTGATTCATTTCTCCTCAAAGACCCAGTATGGATGTTGGTGTCCTTCAGAGGCTGTGGGGGAGACACAAACACTGATTGTGGTCGCACTGCAGCCTGACGGACACCGTTTCGCATCCGTACGCCTGAACCGTTCATCATTGCGTTTGGTTTGCTAAATCCCCCTGGTGGTTTGGATGGGATTGGTGGGCTAGGGTTGCTCATACTCCTCAGGTTCTGCTGGTTGAGGTTGTTAAGGGCCTGAACACGCTGCTCGTTTTTCTCAAGGCTGTTGGACTTGTTGGTGATACCGAGATCAACAAGAGGGCCATCACGTGATTCTTGAACACCGAGGTCATGGGTATGCTTGACTGGCTCCAAGTAGAAAGTAGGTGCCCAACCCTCATCATTGCCCCAACGGACATACCACCATCCACTTTCCTGCTTCTCCAGCACCTCAACCTCCACACCAGCTGGGAAGCTGACCTCTGACTCTTGGGCTCGTTCGTAGGCATCTGTGGTCCTGTAGATCACACTTTCATGGTCGGATTCTCCACCTCGGCTACCTTTGGAATAGACACTGGAGAGATCGGAGGTACTTCTTGAGGAGATGGAATCCTCCGAGGATACAACGGAAGCCGTCTCAGAATCTTCACCGCGTACTGCACGGACCGCTCCTTGCCGAAGACTTCCGGTGGGCCGAAGCTGGCGACGTAGGCTGCTGATGTCCATTCTTTCTGGACTTTGTGGCTCTGACTTTGTAAGCAGAGGTTTGGGTCGCACCACTGGTTTGGGCCTGGCTAAAGGACTCTGACCAATACGAATCTCCACATCTTTACGCATAACAGGCTCTCTTTTGGGATTGCGTCCTGATTCGTCTGACGATGACTTGGGGCTGTGTCTCTCAGTACGACCAAGAGAGTGGCTCCGGTTTAGATCCGGCGTTACTTTCCGGAGGGGCTTCCCTCCTCCGGAAGAGGACCCGAAAGGTTTGCGACCCAATGTGAGACTCCTTGGGGTATCTGAATCGCAACCGCTGGCAAAGTCATCAGAGGAAAACCTAAACCCTTCATTTTCATAAATCACTTCTTCCCTATTGACATCCTCCAATGAGTTTCTTTTCCTCAAGGGGGAGGTCATCACTTTTAGTAAAGGCGACGCTTTGCCAGCCTGTGCAATCCTTTCGGCAGCTGCTGGATTGCTTTTAATTTCAAACTTACGGGGCTCTGGCTTTGGGGAATTATTTGTTTTTTGTTTCGGGGGATTAGTGTCCAGATCGGAGTCAAAACCAATGGCAGGAACGTCATATTCCGGCTCCTCATAGACACGCTGAGTGGGGGATTCTTGAGCTTTGGAGGCGGAGCCACCCAGAGAAGGTGATTCCTCAGAATCCTGTTTTTTGACTGGTGGAGCAGGAGGTGGGACTTTGGGGCGGGTAAGTGTACTGGTTCGCCGGCTCAGGTTGGGCTTCTTGCGTTTATCAATGTAGGAGCAGGGTGCCCAGCCTTCCATATCCCCGATCTGGACATACCACCAACCACCTGAGTTCTTCTCTATGACCTGAAGACCACATATTACATGTTTACATAATACAATGGCATATATTTATTATACAGCACAATCCAAACTTTGAACATTTGTTTATATTAAGTTTTAAACAAATAAATCCCATTGTTAATGTGGCCTAAGTCATTTGAACCCCACTGTATATACTGATTATTTAATATATTTTCATTAGTCAAAAGAAATTATGTTTGAAAAATATATCAGATATATTAGAATTATATTAGCCTTACATCAGCCTTTTGCCCTCCACGGAAGCTGATGCCATCTGAGATACTGGATTGAAACTCTGCTATGGTGTAGTACTCCGCTTCCACAGTAGGGGCCTCTGGAGGTTTGGGCAACTGGAATGACTTGAGTTTTGGAGAAAAAGACATTACTAATCTAAATAAGTCTAATAAATAAATGCTGCTCTCTATTAATTTAATTTAATAAACTATTTTGGTACACTTAACTTACCAAATTTGTATCTCTTCGAGGAGGAGGTTTCTGTCTGAGGTTTGGAGATCCTGCCAAAGAATGCGAAACATGTTTATTAACTGTCTCTCAGCTCAAGATGGCAAACATTACCATAGTTTAATAAAATTTAGAACTTTAAATTAGGGGAGTTGTCCCAGTTTGTTTAAAAACCAAAACGTTTTTAGAATTTTTATTTTTTAAACAAAAACGTCAAATTGGAGCCAAACCGGATTACAGTGCCATCACTAACCCTCATTATGAGAGAGAAGTTCAGAGATGTGTTTCAACACACTCAAGCATGCATTCACAACAAGCATGTTTTAAGAAAAAAACAAATATCAAAAGGACATCTTGTAGTGTGAGAAATGTGATGGCCTGGGTATGATTGATTTAAGTAGCGAGAGCAATGATAAGAAATAGCCAATGAGAAAACAAGAAAACAGAACATTACATTTATAACCATTGTCTCTTTAAATTTTTAGATTTATTAGCAAAAAGTTCCATGCATACATTAAGCTGCTGTAGAATCAGGCTACATTTTGGGCATTATTAGAACAGAATCAGTCACTTTGCAAGTTTTAACCAAGACCAGAAATTTTGGGGATCATATGCTGTCTGTTAAGGACCTGTTAAGGTGAAATAATAGTGTTTATGCATCTCACCATCCACAACAAAACAGATTTAACAAGAATGAATGTCATGTAATGTGAGCAGTACAGCACTATGGGAATTTTTTCAGTTGTATAGTGTGCATTTGGCATTAGAAAAATAAGTAAGCACAAGACCAAACAAATAGCAAACGAACAGCAGTTGACAGGCTGAATGAGCAACAGAGACAGTGAATGTGTCACTAGCAAGTACACAACAGGACAAAATGTTGAAACACCTGTTTACCACAAAGAAATGTTACCTAGAGACAGTGAACAGGTAAACATATTTATTATATCAAATATGGCTATATAATTATACAATTATATAGAAAGTATGATAATATATTAAATATAAAACAGCTATATACATTTAAAAATAATAATTTCATTATAATTACTTCACCAAGGTGTACTTATAAATGTTATTTATCTAACTTTTCTATTCTATTCTATTCTATTCTATTCTATTCTATTCTAAACATGTACATGCTGTATATATATTTTTAGTTATACATGTCATAAACCAACAGTTTACTCACCTATCTCAACCCTGTGTGGTGCTACCCGGGCTATGGCAGGTGACCCCGGCTCTGCCCTGCTCTTGTTCTCCTGTAGGGCGGCGCTAGATCAAGTTCATCCCAAACCTATGTGCACTCCAAAATGGGATAGGTAAACTGACAGGAACATCAAACATATTTATTATATCATTAATGATCCACGGGGCCAGTCAGATATCATCTTTCAGTTTCTTCAGGTATGAGGCTGGGGCACAGCCCTCCTTACCCTGATACCTGCAACACATTAGTAGCAATACACATCCTTCAAAGCAACTCCATGCATTAACCATTCTCCTACTGACCTCTAGAGGTCAGCATAATGTTTTAAGTAAGTGAAGCTGTAGCACTCTATTGGACACATATCTTTCCTGATGTAAAACTGCTGTAATGTATCCTTAATATGCAGAAGCATCTATAAGTAAGCCACTTCATATATAGTATATATATACACACACTAATTATTTGGCATTATATGTACATGTACAGCCCCAATCCCAAAAGGGTTGAGAGGGTGACTGTCACCCACAAAGCTCTTTTTTTTTCCAAGCACAGCAAAATGTTGAAATTTGAGCAGTGATTTTTTCTTTTTCTTACAATTTTTCTTACAAAATTCTAAGAAATTCTACAAAATGGCGCCGCTGTGTTTGGTATTCTATTGCTTTTATTTACTATTTTACTTTCTTTTACTCTCAGTTTTACAAACTTATTCATTGATCTACTACGACAGCAAAACTCTTTTGGACATTCTATTCTTTTATCCTCTGTGGCCATCTGAGATTCTAGTTGAACAATGCCAGAGCCAGCGGCGTAGAACAAAGAAACATGGGAAACGCGCTGGTATCCGTAACAGACTGAGGAAAAGGGCATTCAGACCTCCTCTCCCGAGCATTCTTCTAGCAAATGTTCAATCCTTGGATAATAAGATGGACGATCTTAGAGCCCGGGACATGAGAGACTGTAATATCTATTGTTTGTCTGAAACATGGCTCACGCCCCGAGAACTTCTCTGTTTTTCGGATGGACAGAACAGCCGAGGTGTGGTAAATCCAAAGGCGGTGGAGTGTGTTTCATGATCAACAAGAAATGGATCCCAGAACATCACCATTCTCTCGCGGTCCTGCTCACCTCATCTGGAACATTTAACAATCATCTCTCCGAGGTAGCGACCGCGTTTAGATCCAGCATTCATTGTCGCGGGCGATTTTAACAAAGCAAACCTAAGAAAGTCCTGCCAAACTTTCACCAGCACGTCTCCTGCCCCACACGAGGAGCAAACACACTGGATCACTGCTACTCTCCGCGCCTATAAATGGGCAAATCGGTGCCGCCATTTTCCTCACTCCCGATTTCAGCTCCTCCAGGAACCCCGGTGAGGCGGGAAGTTAAGCGTTAGTCGCCCCACTCAGAGACCGGCTTCAGGCAGCTCTTGATGACGTTGGCCATGTTCGGCGAGTTCAGCTGTAGCGATGCTTTGCTTCATCCAAGCCACGCAAACAATAACAATCTCAAATCAGAAACCGTGGGTGGACAAGCGGCCTTCTTCTCCATTCAGGGAATATGAATGAATACAGATCGTCCTGTTATGCTCTCAGGCAGCAGTTAAAGCCGCAAAACTCCCTATAAAGACCAGTGGAGTCTCATTTCCAACTCAACGACTGGCGCATGTATGAGGTCTGAGGTCCATCTGCTCCTTTGGATCTAAATCCTCTGCAGAGGCAAGCCCTGAGCGAGACTCTTTCTATGCTCGCTTTGACTGTAACGCGGCAACACGACTCCGCCAAGTGGCGCGTTAGAGGAAATTACTCAGAGCAACAACACATCTGTTCAGAGGATGAAGTTCGGAGCACTCAACTCAGGAAAGCTGCTGGGCGGATGGTATTTCAGGTCGTGTTCTGCGGTCTGATCAGCTCACCGGGTTGTTTACATCTATCTTTAATGAGTCCTCGCTACATCTGTGGTCCCCACCTCCTTCAAAAAAATCCACCATCATCCCTGTCCCTAAGAACAGTAAACCCTCTTGCCTAAATGACTATCGTCCAGTGGCTCTCACGTCTATAGTCATGAAGGTCTTTGAGAGACTCATTAAAAACACCATTTGCGCCTTCATTCCTGACACTTTGGACCCTCTTCAGTTTGCCTATCGTCCCAATAGATCGACTGAAGCATCTCTCATGTCCTCCACTCCTCCCTCACTTTCACATCGACAGTAAAAAGTGGGAACTAATGTAAGATGCTATTTATTGACTATAGCTCAGCCTTTAACAAGTTCCCACCAAGCTAACCTCCAAACTCCTGGATCTCGGCCTGAATCCTTCTCTCTGCCACTGGATTGAGGACTTCCTCACTGGCAGGCCTAGGTAGTATAGTCCACCTATACCCTGAGTGTGGGGAGCTCACAGGGCTGTGTCCTGAGCCCCTGCTCTACTCTCTCACTACGCATGACTGTTTGTCCACACACAGCATTATCATGTGATACATTTCCAACAACAATGAGAGCGTAGCACAGGTCATCTAACAGCATGGTGCCAGGACAACATCTCTCTCTGAATGTTGGCAAGACCAAAGAAATGATTGTGGACTTCAGGAAGAGACAGCAACGGACATACTCCTCATGATCAGCGGGTCACCAGTAGAGAGAGTGAGCAGCTTCAAGTACCTGGGAGTAAACATCTCCGAGGACCTGACCTGGACTGCTCACATTCAGACACAGGTGAAAAAGCCAGGCAAAGACTGTACCACCTGCGCCAGCTGAGGAAATTCAGGCTTTCACCAGCTATCCTGAAAACTTTCATAGAAAGTGTTTTAACTCAGTGCAAAGCGTGGTGTTGAAAAATATGTATCTCAGGGTCATGCTGCAAAGGTGCCATCAAGGACTCTATGCAAACCCTCATTTCACGCTGCTACCATCTGGTAAGCGGTTCAAGCCTGACAAAAAAGACTGCTTCTTCCCCAGGCCATCAGACTCCTGAACTCAGTCACTTAACATCAGCCAGGATAAAATCGTACACTGAAATTGTATTTGTTACTGTGTCCTGTCATAAACCTGTTTGCACAT